>JANFQY010000026.1:0-35832 GCA_025592935.1 Aspergillus ostianus | reverse complement strand
TCCCTCAGCAGTATCCGCAGTGGTATCCGCAGTGGTAGGGCGAGGTGAAAGAGGTAAAGAAGGTGGGGAGAATTGGATTAATACCCTTTTTTTGGGGGCTCTTTTTTGTGTGGTGGTCTTTTCGCTATACTGTCATCATGATTTCTGTCTTTGCCCTCGTTCTGGCCTGGCGTTGTATACCCCTATTGGAGTTCAGGGATGAGTGTCTTTTTCTGTTTACTTCCCTTTCTTGGAAATCCTTTGCTTCTTTCATGGTTCTTTGCTCGAATGTACTGTACTTCTGCACTGTATAGGAAAATGATATCGTAATGGGCGCTTCAGCAGACTAGTTGCTCCTATCCGTTCGTATCTGTAGGAAGTGCGCAGTTCATGAACCCATGTTAGGCCAGGGCGCCTGCCGAATCGGGTAGTTACCAGATTATAGGCTGTAAGGAGGCTTCCTCCCTCCTGCTCATTCACCTGTCTTTACCCTCTAGCGTCTGTCACTACCTCCAAACAGTTAATCCTTCACCCCGGGTAGTAGACACAGGCTTGGACCGCTCAGCAGCGACATTGATTGCGCCCTTCTATAGTGTACCTCGAAACATGCAAACCTGAAGTTTTTCAAATTTCCTAATAAACACTTTAGGCATATGAGGCTTCTCGTACAGACCTCTGGATCAAGGCTTATATGTGTCTACGTATAAATTGATATTGAGGATTTACAATAGGAACCCGATGGACAGTTTTCAGTGTACTCATTAACTGCATCACCCCACAGACCCAGCCTGACCAGGATATATTGCTGCGTTAGAGGAGAATGCCAATAATCGTCACATGGATTCAAAGATAGAGAAGATAGGCTTGAGGCATAACGGTGTCAGGCACACAGCCATCCTTGGTGGCTGTTGCTCACATCCCTACCCACAGCAGGCCTCAACGCAGGCCTACGAGCAAACTACAGTCCTACGAGCTGGTTTGTGGCTCAAAGCATAGGAATTTTAGATGAATAATCAAGAATAAGATCCTCGTCGACCTCCCTGTCTGCTAAGCTCTTCTGGTAGTCTTCTTATTGCCGTACATGCCTAGAAGGCTCTCCTTCGCTCTCTTCTCTTCCCCCTTTCTTTCATCACGTGTCCGATATGTAACTCTTACGTCTTACCTTTCCACCTCTCCTCATCCTGTGAGTCATTCCTAGCTAGGCAGCAATATTACTGTCCAAATACTCCCACCGTATTGCGGCAACTAACTCTCGACCCATCCATGGAATGCCCTGGGTCAAACAGGGGATTAGGTTGCAGTCGGAAGGGTCAAACTCAGGGCATACATACTATAGACGGAGGACTTGCCTTTGCGCCACACACCTTGTGAGGGTGGCGACTACCGCGGTTTGATCTTGCGGAATGGCGAGGAAGTGGAAGTATAAAGCTTGCCGTTTTAGGAAAGGGCGAGGGTGTACGGTTCCGCCTTTGCATCCCTTCGACGGCACTCGGCGTTCGGTCTTTTGTTCTGGCATCCGAGATGTTCGGCCGATTTTATTCCTTTGGATAAGAGTTACTTAGCTTGAGATGACTCAAGGATGTGTCTTTAAATCATTTTGGGCATCGAGGAGTCTACTCTGTCAAAACATATCCACCAGCAGTCACTGCCATAACCCGGAAATATGATGAAGTAGGTAGAACTTGGTTTAAGTCTTTTTCTCAAGTCTCCATCAATTTCCTTTCTAACCATCACCAGAGAAACTGCCTTAAACAACATCGGCGCCGGTATATGACATAGCAGATTCTATACCTTAACCATCTCGGGACTCAAAACAGCCACTCTACGGCATCTCTTTAACTCCTCTGCTAGGAATCTGGTTTCACAGGAGATGTCTAGAAGGACGAAGAAGACGAGCCATACGTAAATCACGACCCCAAATTAGCCGATACTGGACGCTTTGCCCAGCTAGAGCGGCTGGCCGATATCCCGGAATGGCATCCCGAACTAGTCACATGCTCCACGGAGGGTGACGTATGTAAATACTTTTTGAAGATATATGATAATTAAGGATTGTTATGTGATAACCACTGAGATACTGTATGCTCCAGCAGCCGAATAGGACTGAAGTGCAATTAAACCTTAGCCCTACCTCAATTTAGCCTAAAATGCTACCAAATATAAACTTAAAATCAATGACGTCACATACGCTACACCTTGAATAATATGGATGTGTAGAGTTGAGCTTCCATTCAAAGATAGTAATAGCCATATAGTGCATGGTCTACATTGGCTTTTTATTAGCACTTATTCTAGCTGTAGTACAATGTTTGTGAAGAATGGTGATCTCACATCAGGGCTGTTATCGGAAGCAGGTGCTAGCTCACTAGTTTGCAACTATTTATGATTTATCTTTTATTGAAAAGTTTTCATGCTATGATCTAATTCCCAGCAATAAAGAGTACATAATCCTTGTAGAGAGTGATCGAAAAAGAGACCATTGACAGATTGACCGAGGGTCTGGGCCACTGAACTGGTATACAAAAGGGGCCACATCAATCATTCTTCTGTTGATCTGTACAATTATTATCACCTTGGAGATTATCTGCCCTCTTCCACAGAGTAGATATCAAAATCAGGGGTCTGATGTGACGCGTCGGCAGGAGAGACCCGTATTCTAGAACCTAGCGGGGATCTACGATATATGTCAGGCCTTAACAGAAGACCGTATCAATTAGAACGGCGTCAGATCAATCACATGTGGACGCAGTTGCTCGTCCTCGAGACATAGCTTCAATAGCCCGATTGAGACAAAGCGCACTGTCGATTTTCCTACAATAGTAGCACAAATGAATCAATGATGTCGGAGATCTACTGGATGCATAATATGAGTGTCTTCATTCTGAACTTTTGAACACTATCTGTGGGTATAAACAGGGTTTTCACATATCCTCACTGCGCAAGTGAGCTTGCACAATTTTGTTAAAGATTACAGGGACTTGAATAACTCCCAACTATACATCAAAATCATGAAAAATATAAGAAAGATTTCCTAATACCTTTCAAGACTTCAAGCAGTCTCCGCAACGCGATACACCAACTTCTCCCCACTGACCTTACCCTCCTGCATCGCCTTCATACCGTCCAACACACCCCGCAAACCACCAGGGTTCACCTTAAGAGGGTGCGGCTTGACCTTGCCCTGCGCCAACAGCTGCTCAGCCGTAGCCCAGAACTTCTTGGCGAACTCCATATCCTCCGGCTTCGCGGGGAACGGAATATCGCCGAACTTGAACGCCTCGCCGAGGATGGTGTAGCCCAGCGTCCAGCGGTCGTTGACGTTCTCACGCTCGATCTTCACCACCAGAAGGGCAGAGTACTCGCCTCCCTCGGTGGAGAGGGCCTCGTCACAGAACTTGGCGCTCGACTCGACGGAGATGGTGTCGAAGACGTATTTGAGGTTGTTGTTCGTGTACTTGCGGATCTCAGCGGCGGCGTTGGGGTCGTTGTAGTCGAAGACGGCGTCCGCGCCGAGGCTCTTCACCAGGTCGAAGTTGCGCGGCGAGCATGTCGTCAGGACGGTGTAGCCGGAGAGCTTAGCGAACTGGATGGCGAGGGTGCCGGTGGCGCTGGAACCGCCGTAGATGAGCACGGGGATCTTCTCGGTCGTGGGCTGCGTGGGCCACGCCAGCTTCAAGCTCTGGTAGAGACCCTGGCCGACAGTGCTGATTCCGACGCCGAGGGTGGAGGCCTCCTCGAAGCTCAGGTTGTCCGGGATCTTCATCTGCAGGTCGCCCTTGGCGGTGATGTATTCGGCGAAGGTGCCGTCCTCGTGATAGACGGCGTTGGAGCCGTGGACGAAACCGGACACCCGGTCACCCTTCTTGAAGGGCTTGGTGACGTCCTTGCCGACGGCTTCGACGACACCGGCGTAGTCGCAGCCGACGACGGGGCCGGGAGGGGCGAGGAAAGCGACATGCTTCCAGTCCGTGGGGTTCAGGGCCACGGCGACGGTCTTGACGAGGATGTAGTCATCGCGGAGGACGGGGATGGCACGGTCGGTGACGAGGTCGGCGTGTTTGGGAGTGGTGATGACGACAGCCTTTTGGGTAGACATGGTGAGGATTGTGGGTTGGCTAAGTTGAATAAGTGATTATACAGGACTATAGACAAGTGTCTCTGCCTCAACTTCTAGCGAAACACTTATATGATAAAGTCGAAAGAAGCTGGAACACAATTGAACAGCACCGAAGCAAAAACAACTAAGATTACAAATGCAATTGAGAACTTCAATGGCTTTTAAGACAAGAAACCGATTAGTGAACAACAAGTCCCCCACCAGAAGTCTCTACGTCATGAAGAATTCCACTGTCGGGACCAACCAAAGTCTGCAGGAAGCTGAAGACGACCCACTTTGGACCGAGTCAATTTGGCACAAGTTTCAACCCGCGTGTTTAGGGGTGATTGGTGATGCTTGATAAGCAGATATCCTCAAGAATTGGGAGCTAAGCTATACAAATCATTTGCCGAGGTTCGACAATCGTAGATTTTCTGGAGAATACTTCTGGGGAATAGTTGGAATTGCAGCCAGGGACTTTACTTTATCAACCCCAGGAAGGACTCGAGAAAGAAGCAATTGTCTTGTTTCCAGATAGTCAATCACGAGAGGCTGACAAAGATAGCACGCCCTGCTTCTGTTCCGTGATTCAATCGGCTGAACAATATGAGTTTTGCAAGGAGAAACGGCAATTCAGATTGAATCCCAACCGGACGGGCCCTGCATGGTGGCTGCTTGGAAAGTCCCAAAGCAGTTTAGACTCCGCATGCCCAAGTGGACCCTTGCAGATGATCCCCGCAGGGATCCCGAAGCAGGAAATTTCGAGAATCGAAGAAAACGGAGTTAGGATTCTTGAATTTCGGGACAATTACATCTTCTAGGTTGGTAATCAAGCCGACAATTGCCAAAAATAGCGAGAGCGAACAGGAAAAATAGAGAAGTACTATCATGATTACTGATGATCACGGCCGTTAGGATAGCCGCGATGAACTGCGTGCAGACCAGAAGGTCTACCCCTCGCAAAGTGCAGCAAAAACATACGATCTATTCTTGAGAGTCACGAAATATATACACGAAGAATCTTTACCCATCTCCTAGACCGTGAACTTGGCCTTGTTGACCTCCCCAGCCGCAACCGCAGCCTTCCGGACCGCCTCCTGTCCAACCTCCTCGAAAATATCATATCCCCAGAACGCAGGGAAGTTAAACCTCTTGTGCTTTTCCAATGACGAGAGCTTAGCGAAGGCATCCTCGGGCAGCTGACGAACCTGCAAGTTCGCGGCAATTCGCGAGGGCGTCACGCTCTTCGACAGGACGACTGTTCCGCGCTGCACTCCCCAGCTGGCGAGGAGAGGACCCGGATCGAGGCCCAGCTCACCCGCGACGGAGTGCACTAGGGGATCGTCAACGGTGCGTGGCTCGCCGGTCTGGTTGTTTCCGAGAGGGGAGTAGGCCTCCACAATGATGCCTTTGTTTTGGCAGAAACGAAGCAGATCGGGTTGTTGTAGGTAAGGGTGGGCTTCGATTTGGTTCGCGGCGGGGACGACGCTGACTTGGCTGAGAAGTTCTTCGAGTCGGCGGACGTTGAAGTTGGACACGCCGATGGCGCGCACTTTACCCGTAGCTAGTAGCTTTTCCATGGCTTTGTACGTGGTGATATAGTCGATGTCGGCGAGTTCGAAGACTCCGTCGGGGTTGAGGGGAAACCATTTGTCGCCGCCTTTGAAGGCACTGATCATCCAAGAGTTAGTTCGTGGCGATTCATGATGGATATAGATCGAAGAGGACATCCATACCAAGGCCAATGCATCAAGTAGAGATCAACATATTCCACACCCAAATCCTTCAACGTCTTGTCCAACGCCGGCTCCACGTCTTCCGGGGCGTGCTTTGTGTTCCACAACTTGCCGGTGATGAAGATCTCCTCGCGCGGGACACCGGACTTGCGAATGCCATTACCAACTTCGGTTTCGTTGCGATAAATAGCTGCGCAGTCGATATGGCGATAGCCTTGCTTCAAAGCCACCTCGACGGCGTTTTCAACCTCGAGAGGTTTGGCCTGCCATGTTCCAAATCCCACAGCGGGAATTTTGGTACCAGTGTTGAGCGTGAAATGTGTTGGGAGGGGCATTATGTGAGAGACAATTGTCGAGTATAATTCAGAGCTAAGCCCATCGGCGACTGGCAAGTTTCTTAAAACATAGTGCCTTCACATCGCATCTCCGACATGTCGACGTGATGGCGGAAAAGTAGTGGGGCTAGTCGGGTTTCCGACCCTGCGTGTTGCTGGTGAGGGGCGGGCGGATAAAAACAAACCAGGTAAATCGCCAACATGTTCACGCTGGCGAGCAAAGGATTCCGATCTGCAGGAAAAGGTGGGTATCTGGCGAGAACTCCGCGCCTTTGCGAGTTGTCGTCGCTCTTCAGTCGGCCATCTGCCGAGTTTCCCCGCAGTATTGATGTTGACCTCGGATGCGAGACTCTGGGGTAAGGAATGCACCATGCGTCATTCAACACGCCGCTGCAGAAGTTCTATTGTGCGTTAGGAAAATCTCCTAATGCCGGAATCTGATCCGGTTCATGACGGAGAAGCAGCGGAAACATTAATTCACTCCTCTAGACCATTTTACCGGGGATTTGAAACGGCACGCACAGATTGGCACATCAATGCTAGGATAATAGAGAGCCTATTTTCTTGTCCACAGCGAATGCCACGGCTGGAAAATAGGTGATCATCTTGGCAAATGCTTGAGAAAAGCTTGGACTGTCTGCTCATTGCACAACTCCAAGAATGCCAGAGCCCCGTAAATGAAACAAAATCCTCTGTATCTGCTCAAACGACTTATCCAGGTAGTAATCGTGACGATGATAAGATCACAATGATCAACACATACAACCACGGCGAGTTAGCAGACATAGCGGAGACCGGGTGGAGTCCAATCCTTCTCCGCGGTCTACCCCGGTCATGTTGCGTGGAAAACAGACGTGACAACCTGGGGAGTCCGGAGAAGGCTAGAAGAGGTATATTAGGGCCTCCGCCAGCTGGCACCAGAACCAACCCCCGAGAGGTATTCATCTCCTCTGCTGGAAGAGGTTGCTATTTTTTCCAGGGTTTTTTGTTTCTCGATCTTGTCCACAGCGTATGAAAAGAGCACGTTTCTCTCTTATCTCGTCCTTCGATTACCTTGGCTGAAATTGCATCTATTTCAGTACCATTTGAAACGACAATAAGTGGTCTTTACATGGATGCCAGCACGATGGCCGACCTTGATTCAAAATCCACCTCACACCATGTTGAAGCAAGCGCCAAACAAATAGATGGACAGGACATACTGTTTGACGGCTTGTCTGATGAAGAAACCAAAGCTCTGGAGAAGCGCCGTAAGGTACCAATCCAGAAGAGGTCAACCGAATACTAATTGTTCACAGTGGTGCGCAAGATCGACTTACACCTGATATCGTCCCTTTTCCTTCTCTTCATATTCAACATTCTGGATCGTTCCAATATTGCCAATGCTCGTCTTGGAGGAATGCAAGAGGATTTAGGCCTCTCGGACACGCAGTATCAAACAGCCGTGGCTATCATGGTATGCTTATACTTATGGAGACGGAAGGATGAAGCTGACAGAGTGGTCGCAGTTCGTCGGTTACCTTCTAGGTCAGGTACCGAGTAACATTCTCCTGACTCGGTTGAAGCCATCGCGCTACATTCCAATGGCTATCTTCATCTGGGGAGGCATCTCGCTGTGCATGGCAGCGACTAAGAACTTTGCTGGCGTCATGTGTGTGCGTGTCTTTTTGGGGTTTGCGGAATCTCCGTTTTTCCCTGGAGCTTTGTAGGTGACCGGCAGCTCGATAGTGTCAGGCAATCCTTTTAACACATCTATGCAGACTATTGATCAGTTCCTGGTATAAGCCTTCGGAGATCGCTGTACGCGTGGCAATCGTATACTGTGGTAACACAATCGCCAATGGATTCGGTGGTATGCTTGCCGCTGGTATAATGAATGGGCTGGATGGCAAGGGAAACCTCGAGGGCTGGAGGTATGTTGACTCTGGAGGTCGAGTTAGAACAATGCTAACGAATGCACAGATGGCTATTCATCATTGAAGGAGCAGGTACAATGGTTGCCGGAGCCCTCGCGGTGGCTCTGCTCCCTGACTTTCCTCGATCTGGACAACGAAAATGGTTGAACGAGCAGGAGCAACGGTTCGCAGAATGGCGTCTTGCTCGCGCAGCAAACGACGAGGTCGATGAGAATGGCTCCGTCAAAGAGGGCCTGAGAGACGCAGTGATGGACCCCAAGGCTTGGCTTCTGATTCTTATTCAGGTCTGTCAATTGTCTTCACAGACATGGACATACTTCTTTCCTGTAAGTCACTGTATTCTCGGTGCTTGATAATAAATTGGTCCTGATTTGCCACAGACAATCGTCAAAACCCTGGGCTTCAACAACATGATTACTCTCTTGATCACGGCGCCAGTATACGTGTTTGGCTTCATCACCGCCCTAGGAAACTCCCTGATCGCGAACCGCACCAACCAACGCGCAGTCCTTATTGTCTGGCCGCTTTGTGTCGATATAGTGGGTAATATAATGGTAATTTCGTCGCAAGCAACAGCCGTCCGCTACACGGGCATGTTTCTTATGTGCGCCGGGTCCTATTCAGCATTCAACGTCGTTCAAGCGTGGATAGCCAGCACTATCCCTCGCACAAGAACCAAACGAGCAATTGTGTATGCTCTGGTCAATTTGTTTGGCAACTCGTCCAATATCTACGGCTCATATTTCTTTCCCACGTCGGACTCACCTCAGTATAGACCCGGAGGAATCATATTGTCTTCTTTTGCGGCTGGTGGAATAGTTATGTCCTTGCTCCTCGCCGCCTATCTGCACTTCTTGAACGTCAGAGCACGGAAAGCAGAGGAACAAGACGGTCATATACGCTACAAGTACATTTGGTGATCGCATTCTGGTAATGATGTTGTTATGAATGGTTTAACTTGGTTTCTCGGATCGTTTCTCATAGCGTTGTATGGGTATCTAGTATCACACAAAATGGAGAGATAATTGCTGGGCTTGACGCATTTCCCGATTCTTCTAGTAGCCCAGAACATCTAGAACAATCAGCGATATCATATGAAAGTAATTGAATGGACTTACTACTTGGTAGACTATCTAGCTGCGGCCAGAAATCAAGATTCAAATCTTCCCCAATCGCGAAATTATCGAACAGGGATTCGGTACAAGGGTCAAGTGTGAATGGCTCAACTAATCGATTTTGTCGAGGCGGTACATTTGCGATCGCATGGGATCCCGTGAGGTTTCCAATAGTAACGGGATCTAGCCTGCTCTGCTGGTGATCTAGCTGGCTTTGATGAACATCCAAAGCATCGGTCTGATGGTGGTTCACCCTAGCTTGATTCCCTGTTTGCTCTGGGCGGGAGCGATCCAGGTCAAGAATAGATGGCCCCAGTCGGGCAAGTTCCCGCCGAAGGCCTTGCAGGATTGCACTGTATTTCCAAGACGGTGCATTCCGAGCCGTCGCATGAGCAAGGTGTTCCTGTGCCGTTTCCGAAAGCCGATACAAGGCGGATTCCTCCAGGGCACAGTCATAAGTGCTACCCGGAGTTGAAACAATACGGTGAGTGGCCGGAGGTATGCTACCCCTTTGGACTTGGATGAGATAGAGGTACATGATCGATAGAGCATTGAATGCAATGTACTGAGAATACCAGAACGCGGGAAAGAACTGGTTTTCGCACACGAAGGATAGAATCATTTCAATAGCATCTCGTGCGGCTGCCAGGCATACATTTAGGTAATGCTGATAGCTGGGCTCGCAGTCGGGCCACATGCCTCCGTAGTTCCGTAGCAGTAGAGGCCGTGTGATAAACATAAGCGCATGATAGCGGGCTAATTGCAAGACTGTCAATTGCCGCCGGAACACAGGTATCAGTGTACTCGGTTGAATAGCGCCGGATAAAAACGGGGGCAAATTGCTTTGCCAGTCAACAACCAGACCGCACAAAATTCGAATCGTACTGAGCTGTTCCCTGCTGGAGATTCCTGTTACCACATATGGTTCCTTGGCCGCTTGGGTAAGAATCCGGGCAAGTAAACTATGAAATATTGGAGCATCCATCAAACAATCCCGCTTAGATGTTCGTGATTCGTGGCTCGTGAGATCCTGATCGTTGACCCGTGTCGGTAAGTCCTCATCTATATCCTCATCTTGCCAAAGGCGAGGGCGGCCCAAGATAACACTCAAATACTTATCAAGTGTATAAGAGCACCAGACCACCCGGCATCGACATTCTTTGTGCACCGGATCCTCTTTCTCGGCCAGCCTCCGCGATCGTTTGCTGTGCATACCGAGTGCCATCATCAGCTGGACTGTTGTTCCAAAGGTAAACCAAGCTTTGCGTGCTCTGGACGTGCATAAGAGGTACAAAACCATTAGGAAACGAGCTTGGACGGAGGCTAGACTGGGTTCACCCGTCTCGCGCGAGAGCAAGTGGTCTGCTTGGGTATAATAGAGCTCGCTCGTTTCCCAGCCGTGTGCGTCTGCGTCCCTTATGCGACCGTCCTCGTCTGCCTGAAACATGTTTGCAGTGGTGAATATCATCAGCAGAATGGCCTGAGATGCTGAGTCAAGTAAATCACTGCCAAGCGACGACCCCAGTCCATCTCGTGGCTGGTGGCGATACAGACAATCGACTAGATCTTCGATAGTCGGCTGATGAAGTATTCGATAGGTCGGAGCTGCGAACTCGAAGTATCGAAAAACTAAGCGATAAGCAGTAGCCCGGTTGGGCCATCGGAAATTGTTCAACCGGACTTCAGGTACGATGCGGTCCCCGAAAGAGAAAATGGACACGGTTGATGACTGAGCCTGGTCGCGATTGATCAGGATCGACCTCGAGCTGCTAGTATCTAAGCCCTGCACCACCCTCCCCAGAAAGGAATGCGCCGAAGTGGGTCCCCAATATTGGCCGGCAACATGGGCGTCCCCCCTTCGATCCGGGCCATCGATCAGGTGTTCCTCGCTCCGCTCTGACAGAGAAGGTGTGGAAGCCACAGGACTTGAGGGACGATCCCAAATAGCTGGTGCGGTCCCATGAGGAGTTATTGAAGCTGTGGAGGACACATGGTCGTTGTTGTAAGATGTGTCGTGGTCCTGCGTGGAATGTGATGGTCTCGTGTCGGATGGGGGAGGACTTGCAGCGACACCACGATTGTAAGCAGTGTCATAAGTGCATTCGAGATGTCGCCGTGAGCATGGCCCACAGGGGATGTTTCCCGTGCAGGCTTTCTTCTTTGCCTTGCAGCTATCACACGCGCGAGTCACCTTGCGCAGTTTCCGCGCGGGTGTCTCGTCCGGGGTCATTTCCGCCGCTCCTGCTCATCGGGGACTATGCGGCGATATTTTGAAGCGATGGAGTCCCGGTTAGGATTGACATTCTCATTCATTCGCCGATATCCAAAAATTGATTAAAGGCAAGGACCGCCCTCTCTGTGACCGTTTCGATGTGCTCATTGCCGGTTGTTGACAAAGGGAAGTCGCCCACCGGCTTTCTCCGCCTTTTCCGCTTGCAATGACTGAGCCGTGACTCAGCATGTTCTTGGCATCTCATGCCTCAGGCTCCAAGGATTATGAGCCATGTAAGGTCACGTGTTCTCGCATTGCGCAGACTTATTTCTTCAGCAGACAATGTTTTTGCCCTGAACTGATTCAATGTTGAATTCTCTTAGGAAGCAAACACCTATTTATAATGTTCTGTCTTTCAAAAAATAAATTTTCAACTGTCGTAAGTGAAGTTTATCGCTCAATTAGAACATTATACATTCTGCCTTCCTGGCGGCATATACCAGTCAAGTGAAGCATATCTGAAATCTAACTTGATCGCACTCCCACTCCATCCGAATGCATAAGACTAATAGAATACAGGAGAGCGAAGATGAATGCCACCTATTGAACGAGTTTCACCCTGCAGTCCGCTGAAGCTGCGGGCTGCTATGACGTGGGAACCTCCATTGGGTAAACATTAGCGCTGGGAAGCCTCGAGACGAGGCATCGGTGCCTTGATCCGAACACGATAAATAGATATTGCGAATCACCCAACAAATTACCTCGGTGTTGCGCTGAGCTCATTCGACCTATTGTTTTCAAAACCCACAAAATGCCCTGGAAGGCCACAAACACGCACCTTCGCATCCTCCACGATGCAGAGAAGCGACAATATGGCGTGATCGCTGCAATCGCCTACAATATCGAGCACATCCTCGGGCTCGTGAAAGCGGCCTCCCAAGCGCGATCGCCTCTGATTATTCAATTCTTTCCATGGGCAATCGAAGTATCGGATGGTTTGCTGGTGCGCACTGCCGCTGACGCAGCCAAGCGCGCCGACGTTCCCATCTCCATTCACCTGGACCATGCACAGTCGGAAGATATCATACGAAGGGCGGTTGATCTCCCATTTGACAGCATCATGGTCGATATGTCTCATTATGAAAAGGAAGAGAATTTGCGAAAAACGGCCGAGCTCGTTGCGCTTTGTAACGAGAAGCACATCGCCACAGAGGCGGAACCAGGACGGATTGAGGGCGGAGAAGATGGAGTTATGGATACGGCAGGGTTAGAAGCCTGCATGACGACAGCCGAGGAAGTAGAAGAGTTTGTGGCGACGGGGGTAGATGCTCTGGCTCCTGTTTTTGGTAACGTTCATGGGGAGTACGGGCCTCTTGGGCCGAGGTTAGATTTCAAGAGGTATGCAAGCTAAATCGTTCCAGTCGCTCTTGGAATAGCAGCTCACCCTGAGACAAAAGGTTTCAAGAGATCAAAATGCGGGCTGCTAAGAGAGTGCGGCTGGCATTACATGGAACGAATGGTTTCAAGCCGGAGTTGTTGCAGCAGTGCGTCAGAGCTGGAGTCGCCAAAATCAACGTCAATAAGCTAGTCCTGGATGACTACTATGACCATTTGCATTCAAACACGGGCAAAGTACCACACACTCAGTTGATTGAGGAAGGAATTGAAAAGGTAGCTCAATTAACACGCAAATGTATGGAAATTTGTGAATCAGCAGGGAAGGCTTAGGATGTCATTTTGAGCACGAGACCTTTTGCAAGTTGGATCGAACTATTAGATAGGACCTTTAAAGCTATGAATTGAAGCAATCTAGCAGCTCCAGGAGACACAAAGATACCCCATCTCGAGGTGGAACCTGGGAATGTGAAATTGTGGCTGTAGTAAGTCCAGCTTAGACTGGCCGATAAACGAGATAAATAACTCGGACGGACTTAGCAACAACAATGTGATATTGAGGACCACTTTTGTATCTTTTTACTTTATCTCGCCAATAGCATAGCAATGAGAAGCACCGAGAGAACCCCAAGCCACAAAAGTATTTGCTTTATGGCTTGATGTAAGGCGAGGCTGATGTGTTTTTGATAGTCTTCCTTCGGATACGCCCTTGGCCACGGTTCTCGTGGTGCTGGCTGACCTAGGAATTGACAGAGCTCTTCCCAGCCATCTACTCCTAGGCGAAATTCTAATAGTTGCGACGGAGGGATAGAATCTCTGATTCGCTGGTGGTATCCAAGATACGCCTGTCGACAGTTTTCTCTATCATAAGAGCCATCGCAGAGCACCTCCCATACCAATTTTAACTGTTGGTACAACGGTCCAATGCTGGTGCTATCCATATATTGCCAAATCTGAAAGAACCGCATTCGAATGAATTTCAGAATCGTCGCATTCACGGAATCCAACCATGAATCAGCATCCCGGGTTGTCAATATAACCTTCGCGTCGGGATACGCACGATGCAAGTCCGCCCAGAAAAGGCAAGCAGGTACGTCGAGACAAGCATCATATGAGCCCATCAGGCGATCGAACTCCTCACGTCCGTATCGGGGAGCTTTACCAGCATCGATGAAATTACATTTCATAGCCTCTATCCAAAGGTTGAAGTCTCGAGGGGGGTTCTTGAAACTTTCAGATCCATGGTAAGGGATGTACCCAAGCTTGCTGAGGGCAATACGCATGGCTTTGGAATTGATGCACGTTAGCTCCAGCGGCCATTACATAGAGCAGGTACGTACAATTTGTACCAGTTCTGCAGAGACCGACTCCTAGTATCCGCATGGGTTTCTTTCGCACATTCGGCTCTCTATCTATGAGACGAGACATGGTTTTACTGGCCAGAGAGAAGCTGGTGATTGAATAAAGGATGATTGAAGGAATAACAATTTTATATGAGGCTTAATAAAAACACTAGAGGAACGATCAGTTAACTGGCTGATCTTTTTAGCTGCACAGTCTCAAATCGTTTGGTCCACGGTGATTTTCTGAATCAACCTTTTTAAGAGGAGTCTATCGGGGAATAAATGGGGTTGAACCTTGCTTAGCTCAGACACCTCTAGTGTACCATAGATCGAAGGGCCGCCACCGAGTAAGTATCTCGTCATACTTCAAGTGCTCCGCGCGCATGTGTGCTGACTAGGCAATTCAAAACACGCAGAGTCGACATCGCGACAATAGCTTGTCAACAAGACTTTCGTTAGAGTGTCTTTCACGCAGGCATTGTTCGAGGCTCGAAAGAATTCCAACCATAACTCTAATTTCAACGCCGCTAGCAGTGGAAGCATCGTCGTTCTCACGTAGTCCATGACTTCCCGACCCATTTTCCTACTTTTATTGTCGATAAATGTATTCACTGAGAGATGTATAACGTAATCAAGCAAGGTTACAGAAAATTGTAAGGAATCAATTACGAGACAAGAAGGGTGGCTGGGAAATGCGGAGACACTGGAAGCTTTTTCGATCATCCGGACCTTTCGGGCTGTGCGATTGGGAGGATTGCTATCTAATTAGATGACTTTAGCAGCCGTCGATTTTGTGTTTTCTTGTATTTTCGAGTCGTGTATAATAGTTCTGCCTATCCCTATATTCTTGCTACAATGGGATGAGGGGTTCGCATGACTAGAAAAAATAGACAGTCAAAATTTTGTCGTGGAAATAGCTGAGGATGGCTGTCCATTATATGATTGAAATATGTCTAAGTAATCTAGAAGTTCAGGTGGATGTTCACCGAGGAAGAGCTCTTCCTAGACATGCACACATAGATACATGCAAGGCTGAAGGCGAATGCTTGGCAGATTGTATGACGTATTGAAACAGTACACCACGCACCGTAGTTAGACTAGAAGAGGTGGGCAGAACACTGACTACTTGGTCTATCTACTGATTGGCAATTGAAAACCCTCGTATGGACTTCTAGGAACTAAAACATAGGTCGGCTTCATATTGCGTAGGATTCGGCAAGGAAGCGGAGATATGCTTAACTCCTATCTCCGATAAGGACTGCTATATCTTTCCCATGTAGCATGATGAATTAGTTCGTCGAGCAAACAGTTACTCCTGAGAAACATTGAGCCTGACCTAGCCGAACACCTCTCCCCAAACAGTGAAGCTCTAAAATTGATATCAAAACTTCGAAAAACTGCTTTCTCCTTTATCGAAGGGTTTCAGACGGCCTCGGCCAACACCTTCCTCGCCGTTCTCGCACCCGATGTAGTACATAAATTCGCACCAGCATCGCCATCTCCTCCCGCAAATACGAATCCAAGCACATTTTCACACCACATTGCAAGCCTGAAAAGCATCATGACTTGTTTTCCGGTATATTCGAAAGAAACATACGAAAGCGAGGGGAGCAATCAGGTTACTATCTGGTCAACGAGCTTGGCAATGTTCAGGGACGAAGTAAGGGATGATACATTTACCGATGAAGAGTGGGCCTATAGAGGGGAATATATTTTCATACTCACGATGGATGAGACTCAAGAGAAGATTATCAGCACGTTAGAGTTCTTGGACAGTAAAGGCACAGAGCATTTAAGACTTCTAATGCGTCAAGCGAGAATCAATCCAGCAAAGAGTGAAGGAGCTTAGCATGATTGGCTTGGGTGTCAAAGAGCTTCTGCTGCGACGGATAACTAAAGTGCGGGGCCTCCCAGGAATTGATGCATCGGATGGAAGTAGCTGGGGAGGAGTTACTGTTGAGAACTTGGTGGTTGGTATGCCTTTGTCCTGTTTCTGAATTCCGTGAGACGATCAGACTGACGATGCAACTTTGTAGTGCTGTCAGTACATGGTCCTAATTGGGTGACACAAGCTCGTTCCTTAACCCCAGCGCCATCGGTGCCCCAGAAGACACATATGACCAAGGCATCCCCTCGGCTGGTGTTGTTCATATTTCGGTCGGGACTATCTCTGAACCCAAAAAGGAAATAAATTGAATTTCTCGCCATATTGGGGCTGGGAAGAAACAATTGGTAGCGTGTCGGGTGTGGCTTTAATATTCACTCCGGCACTATAGCTTTGCATACCAGATATACATGAGGATCTACAATCGGTCATACTAAGATTCTGCATACGTAGGGTTGCGACGGTTGAGAGGGTCGATACATCATTGCTATGAAGGTTGTGATAAGTAGCGGGAATCCCATCATTCGGTCCTCAAAAGTGACCTTTCGGGGTAAAAAAAAAAAAAAAAAAAAAAAAAAAAAAAAACCCTTACTAGAATGAAATAACCGCAGATACACGAAAAATTTGCACTATGTGGTAGTCAATGAGAAAGCCTGGAGAGCTTTTCAAGGAATGAAAAACACAGGTCTAAGAATGCGCTCAAAAATGCACTCGACAACATTACTCGCAGCACCCCTTACCTTAAACAAAGTATTAATATTTAACCTAAGGCTCGCTACAATCGCAAGCGTCATCATCCACATTTATTGCGCAACTATCAGCAATATGAAGTCCTTCTTTGCCATTCTTCTTCCCATTGTCTCGCTTGCCGTAGCTCAAGAGCTGCCAACTTGTGCCGGAACCTTGAAATGCTGCACCGGAGTGACACCCTACTTCATCCTGCCCAACGAAATTCTCGCCGATTACGGGGTGGATGCTGAAGATGAGGGCAATATTTGTGGTGATGGTAAGTCTGACCTGAATACAGCTCGACTTTATGCTCTGCAGTGACTAACCTGATATTAATTTCTAGGCACTGACGTCACAGAGGATTTAGATGTAGAAATCTGTGATGTCGTTGGGGATACAGTTCAATGCTGCCTGCCCTTTGTTCAAAGAGGCGAGCTGGTAAGTTGCTTATCCATGGCCGTGTGAGAGTTAACGTTATGCTGATTGATGTGAACTATAGCCCGAAGATTTGACATTCAACTGCCACGACGTTTAGGGCCCTACCGCTACGTTCCTGTCTTGAGCCAATTCAGATAAGGTTAATGAGCTCTAGTTATCTTATACAGGAGTGCTATTGGATGATTGGATCAATGTAGCACATAGAATTCCCCCAAAGTGCATGTAGAGGCAATATAGGAATTTAGGTCAGACCTAATTGATAGTGGGCCTTTTTTGATCGATAAACCGGCTTAAATGGTACTTCTAAGGAAAATACCTGTTCTCTCACGCCCAGGTCTAACTACTCGTCCTCAGTGTAAATGCAAGATGCAATGGCCCAGTGCTCATCGTGAATGTGTCTTTCAGTTGCCTCCAGTATTGCTCTGCCCTTTGACCCCTTGCCAGTGGAATATTATATTGGCTGAAGACTGCAGCCACACGATACCTTATTTGGGCCAATGCCATTTGTCTTCCAGGACACCGTAATGAGCCTGGGAGGAATGCCATTAACGAAGCTCTGCTTGACTCAGTCACCAGGTCGGTGCGAATTATCCAACGCTCAGGAATAAACTCGTTCGGCTGTTTGAAGTTTCTCTCATCCCGGAAGATACTGTAAATAGAGACCTGGTCGTTAGTATTTCTGGGTATGAACGTGTCGCCCATGAGGAGACCCCCAGGGGGTATGGAGCGTTGGAACTCGCTTGGCGAGGGGAAAGGTAAACGAAGCGTTTCGTTAATAACAGCATCTAGATGTCGAAGTTTAGCTAGAAAGGCTGAGTCCATGGACCTCGGGTTGCTAATTAATTCAATTTCCTGTTGAATCTTAGTGGCCTGGTCTGGAAAGGACGCAAGGAAAAAGAACAGCCCCGTCATCGTGATTGTAGTTGTATCACGAAATCATGCCAGGTCTGTTATTCATCGCCAGTCCCACCCGACGTACCTGCCAGCAATGTAGATGATGGCTGCGTCATCAGTCAAGCGAAGTTTCCTTTTCTCGGCCAAGACTTGGCTGTGGAGGTTATATTCCTGAAAGAACCAAAAAACACCAGCGACCTTTTGTCATCTCTGGAAATACAGTGTCAGTGGGCAATTTTGGAAAGTCTTAACGCGGCTAGAGCTTGCCTCAATTCTCCGTTGAAGATGCTGGCTAGTGAGATTAATGAAGGATTGGAATTTCCATATGATTGTTGGACAATTCCCAAGAACGGGAATCAATTATGGTACATGGTTACAAGTACCGAAGAACTGAACGAATTGACGAGCAGTAGTGATGAATTCAGTGTGACCTTCTGACTCCAACATGCCAAGTGCTTCATCAAAAGCGACCTTTCCAAAAGTCTGGGTGAATGTTAGCATGTTCTGGGTAAAATGGCGCTAGGGATACCTGCACCTAGATTGAGGCAGTCAGGCCATAACGCCATGTGTACCGGGCGACCACGCGCAGCTGATAGTTTTTGCATGAACGCTTCAACAAGCCCTCGACCCCTCTCTTCGTTTAACTATACTATAGGGGTAAGTCTCAGGTTGGGAAATATTTACAAAAGGCAGCATCCTAGGGCTTGCGATGTTGAGTACGTTGTTTTTTATTCCGAATAGAAAACATGGGCTCGAATAGAAGTAGTATATCATGCCATGGTCCCGGTGTGCACCGAGACCGAGCTGAGTGGATAGTCTGCAGCGCAAGTGGGCGACTGATCGAGACGTCATTTCACCTGGAACGTGTTATGCACGAAGTATTCGGCACGAAAGCGAGTGTATATAATCTTATGCACAAAATAGCCGTATTTCTCGTGCAGCCTTTGAATCTCTATTGTCGATGATTGCGTTTGCTCAAGTAAACAAGGATTTTGACAGCCGGGCTGCCAAGGAACCTCGATCGTCCCCAAGGGATGGAAACACATTCGATAGAGCAAGGTGACAGTCAAATCCCCTGATATCATGCCACATATAAATTAAATAACTGTAGAGAGCGCATCCGGGGCAAATTTCCATGTATTGGTTTGCACAAAAGGAAAGTGAACAATGCATCCTGATATAAGATGGATGCAACAAGCTGGCGAGGGCCTGTTTTATGCATTCTCCATACCGAAGAACAGAGAGGTGAAGAACTACTCCCGCACAGAACGCAACCAACTTGGGATCCATGGCATGAGGGTCTTTAGAAAGAAAATAGTCTCTTTGACAGAAAAAGACCGTGGTACCGGTCCTGTGGCTGGGCACGCAATGAGTGGCCCCAATAACTTATCGGAGCCAGTTTGTAATACGAGTAGAGGATGAATAATATAGTAACTACCAAACATAATCCATGGTTTGGTCATACAAAAATGTCATTCTCCATCAGTTGTGACAAGTTCAACTCTGTCCTCCCGACACTGGTCCATGATTTGACTGCATACTCCGAGGGGATCGGGCTCCTACACAGGCTATAGAGCACCTAAAAAAGGTACGAATTTCATAGTCGTTCTTAATGCAACGCGGTATTAGAAACTTTACTAAATCCACCTTCAATGCAATGGCCACAAACGTGCCAAACGGTAAGCTCTATCGCGGGCTTTCCGTCCCCGAAACGGGAACCATTGGCTTGGAAAGGGAACTATTAGAGAAGGAGTTTCGGGAAATGAGCATTCTTGGTTGGCTTGTTGAGATGCTTCAGGCGAACCTTCTGATCCTGGACGACATCATGGGCGAACCTACTACCCGCCGGGGTCAGCCTTGCTGATACAAATGCCCAGGAGTCGGACTGACTGCAATCAATGACGCAAGTATCATAAAATCTGCCATCTTCCTGCTCTGGAAGAAGCATTTTCTCATCACCCGTCGTACTTGAACATGGTGGAGAGTTTTCAGGAAATTGGTCTCTTGACCGAAAGTGACCAGGAAAATGATGAGCTGGCTACCCGGGAGCCTGGCCCCCAAAAGTGGACACTGGAGCACTATGAAAACATCACACTGCTGAAGGGGGGATATTACAGCTTCTATCTATCGGTTCTCCTGTGCCTGCAGTATCTTAACATTGCAACGCCGCTGAATATCAAGCAAACCGAAACAGTTCTGATTCCACTGTGGCAGTTTTACCAAGTTCAAACCGATTACCTCGATATCTCCGGCGACAGCGCACGGAAAATCTCGGTAATGGCATCAACGAGAATAAGTGCTCCTGGGTTGTTATCCAGGCACCTCGCATCTGCAATGAGAAACAGCGGAAGATCATCTGTCCGAATCATGGCAAGCCTGAATTGGAAGCCGCAAGAGAGGTCCAGAACGTCTTTGAGTCGTTGCTTTTGGTTGAATTGTTTTGGACGGAGACAGAGATTGTTCAATGGTTTACGCCACAAGATAGAAGATCTAGATGAAGGCGAGAGGCTGCACAGAGGGATCTTCGATATCTTGGTTGAGGACATTTACAAGCTGCATAGATGGGCTTTGGGAAAGGTCTCGGAACTGGCGGCATTGACAGACAACCGGGATAACAGGCCCAAGACAGATGAGTGAATATAAAACGTCTTTTTTCCGAGTTTAGTACCTATTCAGTATGCGGGGTCTACAGGGGCGCCCTACTTGCAGTTAAGGCTGGTGTAATGTAAGGACCTTTTCCCAAGAATGTATTTTAAACAGGGAACGCCAAAAGTGAACGAATCTTTCTTGCTATCGTGTCTCATAGCCGCAACTCCATATATGCATGTGCTCGAACATCATACGTAATAAGCTTTATGTGGGTGCGATGAACTCCACTCCTTGCAGGAGTCAAGGTTTCCCTAGCCAACACAAAACAGGTTTGATTAAGAGGCCACATGATACTTAACTTCTTCGCTCAACCTAAAAAGCATTGAATGTCCGGCTTCTACCACCTTTCTAATCTTTGTTCTAAAGCCCATAGCCTATCTCAAATGGCCTTACCACTGAGCCATCATGATAATAGATGCTCTCCCTTGCGAACTTTCGGGATGTAGGAGGATTCCCAGTCTCGTCCACACGATGTGTGCGGCAAAGCACAATTTTCCGCTCTGCCAACCCGAGAAATCTTCATCAAATGGGCTTCTTAAAGCTGCACGATACTTGGGGAATTAGGGTATTCGACCTGCGACACAGCACGTTTGACGACTTAACCCATCGCACATATATGGCTGGGCTGATTCCAGTCTTCAGCGCCCCCGCAGTAGAAGCCTCCAATGAAATATTCCTGCAAGGATATTTTGATCTGCTTTTGACGGACCCCGTCGGCGCTCTCTCGGACCTATACATGTATATCTTTGATTCAGCAATGGAGGGATTCCGCGTGGTATTCAACTTCCTTCGCGGGAACCCGTATAAAGCATTTTTAGTCAATTGTGAAGTAGGTAAAGATCGCACAGAGGTCTTCATTGCCGTGGTACTTCTCGTGTTGGGGGTCTCGGACACAGATATCATCGAGGACTTTCGCCAATCGGAGAAAGGTATAGCAAATCTTGTCCGGGTAAGGAAAAAGAAGATGAGAGAGTTCCTGTCGTCCCAGGATGTATCGGCACACCTCAATGCGCTGGATATGCATTTCTCATACGGTTTAGGCATGTTCACGATAGTGGGGAGCTATATTTTCGGGGTATCGGGTTTACGCAAGAGGATGTTATCACTATACAAAACAACCTGCTTTCAGATATATGAAAGTCTAGTGGTAAAGGTAGGGGAGGACTCGACTGAAGAATCAGCCATCTTTTGGCATATTGTCGAATAGATGCGTTAATGTAAGCGCATACTGAGTCTTGAGCTAACTTCTGCGCCTGTCTTCACCATTGACGATTTGTTCTGTAAGGCCATTCATTGAGCTCTCAAGTAAGATGCGCAGATAGTTCTGTCTTTATCTTTATTTATGATATTTCATGTAACTAGAACCAGCTGAAACTACGAAATTTTGTAGAACTAGAGCACCGGTGTTGATGATAGTCATCTCATCAAAGAAAGTTTTTAGAATGTGATGGTTTTTGCATACTCCGGTGTAAACCTATTTGTTCATCCATTCCTCCTAGCCTTTTTGTTTTCTATTTTTATAGGATGTATTTTATGTGTTTATGCTCGATAGCGTACACCGGCAAAACTTTATATATGTGCATCAAAGGTTTTCAATATATTACCCCAGTAAACCAGCAAAAGGAGAAATGTATCCCATTGATTCTCAAGTATCACAAGGATGGACTCATTAAACATCATCTCGTCTTGAATATGATGAAATCTCTTAATCTATCCTCCACAACACCCCCGGCCGCCCTGTTTAAAGTGCCATCGGATCGCGCAAGCCATGGCTGCCCGGGACTAAACCCAAGGAGGAGGATCCGTCAGGTCGGCCTGCCTGTCCGGGCCTAGCGTGATAGATTCGGGATCCCCCGCCCCGAATGCAACGCTAAGATGCCCCGAATTCAACCTGTTCAGCGTCCTCGTGCCACGAGGTAATTTCCAGTCCAATCCGCGTATACGAGATGCGTCTTGGCAAATTAAAAGCCCCGTTAGCCAGTCGGATTTGGAAGGGCTAAAATGAAAGGGCTGGAATCATGAGAGGCTTTTTTCTTCTTTTTTTTTTTGCCTCTCATGTCAATGTTACCTTACAGTACTCCGTAGTTCCTAGTATGGGATGAATGACGAATGAGTCATGAGGCCGTTAGGGTTTGCCATCGCTCCAGGCCTCGACTGAACCGGGGTGGCCTACACGGTGTAGGTCGCTGGGGCGAAAATGAAAGATCGTTTTCCCCGTGGGCGCTTTTGATCGGCTCCGCAATAATACGGACGAGCATGGTCATAACTTCCTGGGGTTCTTGGCGGGGATCGCTAAATTTCTCGCCTATGACCCAATGACTGATTTTTCGAGATTGCGCGAATTTACGCCAGATTGTGTCTTCAGAGGAACTGATCCTGATGGAGAAAATCTATGGCAACGGAAAGGGACATGCATGCTGTGGTATTGCCGCACAAACACAAATCGTTCTGTGAGCTGTTTGTGCACTGCCCAAATGCAAACCTCGGCGCCGTAAGCTAGGCCCGGCGTCTGCGGCAGGCCCACGACATGGGGCTCAAAGAAAGAAGCTATTTCATTCTACGGACCCAGTCACATGCGCAAGTCTAAGATGTGTGTCATTAGAACGTGATATAGAATCATTGATTAATTCTTACTGAGCCTTCTTTCCCCTGTGTACTACGTATGTCGGTGCGCAATTTTTTCCTTCTCTTTCTCTCTGAACGTAGCTGATTACAAGAAAAAAAAAGGGAAACAAAAAGAAAAGTGAAATGTGTGTAGCTTTCAGTCTGTAGCAAAGGGCTTGAACAGGACTGGGAGCGGGCTGACGCCCCAAAATCTTTTCTTTCATCGGCGGCGCTTCCTGTGCCGACGTGGCTGCGCCAGGGAATCGGATCCTTCCAAAGCGTCGCGTCGCGCCGCACAGAACGGGCCTGTTGAAAACCGAACTTCTTGGCGTAAGATTTGCTGGAGGGGGGTTGACTTGACTGGTGGATTAATTCTAGCTGTTTGTATGTCGTGCATACTCCGTAGAGATTTTGGTGGTTTGGTTTTGAAGCAAATGGAAAGGGAGTCCTACTTTTCAACAATGTAGATATCTCAAAAGATATTGAAGGAGCACCCTCTAATGAAACCAAGTCAATTAATCAAGCCTTGTTCTACCGGGAATCACTAAACACAAAGCAGGAGCAGAAAGGCCAAGATTATGCACATGATTGAAAAGAAGAAATTATAACAACCCCTTTATCATGCCACAGAAACCAAATCACATTTGCTCGCAAACGATGCGTTGCGCGCAGGGTATAGATGCGATTCGATACAAGTCAACTTCAACACCATCATTGTCTCCACACCTCTTATTGCGAACCACTTTGGGCCTTCAACCATCAACCCTTCACTTCGTTTGCTTCGGGGACGCTCTCGTCGCTGTCCATCTTTTGTCCAGCAACGTGCACTGAAGTGCTGGTGCGTCGGAGCGCCTCTTCGAGGTATTCGGGCTTGAGTTGACCGTGCTTGTCGTAGCGGAAGGGTTCCTTGATGGAGATGGGCGCGGCGTCGAATATGCTCGTTGATTTCTTGAAAATGTTGTCCATTTCCTCAAGGGACCGGTAGCGGGTTTCGGGGAAGAAGAAGTACACGACGGGGAACATGAACGCGTTGCTGTTGATTGGATTGTTAGTTAGGAGACCGGAGTCGACGGTAAGTAGGGTAGGGGTGCTCACATGACAGCGAAGATGACGTAGGTCTTGTAGCCGATACTGTCGAATGCGACAGGCGTGATCATCACGACCATGAAGTTGAAGATCCAGTTAGCACTATGAATGTGTTAGCTCTGCCCTACTTCAAAGTCCTTGCATTGTTTTTATTTGGGGGTAGCTTACCTGGTAGACAGTGCGTTGGTCGGCGCCCGGATACGTAGGGGCACAATCTCAGCTGGGTACAACCAGGTCATTCCGAGCCAACCAATCGCGAAGAAGGTGTTGAAGACGAAAAGGAACACAGCTTGTCCGATACCAGCTTGGGTGTCGCCCAAATGGGTCAATCGATAGTTGGTACCGGCGAGGACAGCCATGGAGATGGACATGCCAGCAGCCTAATTAAACGTTAGCTTGAATATATCAAGAAGGCAGGAACATGACGTACTCCGAAAAGCATTAGCGGGCGACGCCCGACCTTCTCGATGATGAAGATTGGAATAAACGCTGCCGCGAGGTACTCGGTACCGTTGCACGCGGCCAGAAGCTTCGGTTGCTGGCCCTTGCCGAGACCAATATCCTTGTACAGTTGAGGAGCCTGTGTTGAGCGATATGTTAGCAAGGGACCCGCGAGGCAGGTATCAATTGGATAGCTCACATAGTAGGTGATCAAATTAATTCCCGAAATCTGCTGGAACATCTGATTGATATAAGCGAGTGCGACGCGATGGAATTCGCGGTACTCGCTCATATCGAACAGACTGCGGTATGAGCCCTTGGACATCTCCTTGACCGTAGCCTGAATAGCGTGCAGTTCGTTCAGGATGTAAGGGTCATCTCGAGGCTTCTCATTCAAGGCCTCCAAGATCTCCAGGGCTTCTTCATTGCGGCCTTGCATGACAAGCCAACGGGGAGATTCGGGTAGGTTGAGAATAGAGCAGAAGATGATGATCGCAAAGATAATCTGGAAAGCGATAGGGAAACGCCAGGCAACCTCGTGGTCTCCGATATGAGCGAAGCCTGCGCCATGGAAACTCAGTAACTGCCATCGTAATTTGAAAAGGTCCAGCAAAACTCACCGTAGTTAATCCAGTAGCTCAGCGTAATACCCGCCGTGATGAGCATACCCTCAATCATGACCATTTTACCACGATCGTGAGCCTTGGAAGACTCGGACTGCCAGGTGGGTACAGTACTCGTATTCATGCCGTTTCCGATACCTGTGACAATTCGACCGACCACGAGATGTGGTAAATGATATGCTGTAGTCTGCAGTAAAGCCCCAGTCGCCATGGTCACGCATCCCAGGAAGATAGTCCTGCGTCTGCCGAGCGGGTTGCCAATGAAGATAGTTATTATAGCACCGAGGAAACATCCTAGATTGTATGATGCGACTGCGATTCCTTGGGTTGAGCTGCGCTCCGACTTCACGGCATCACTGATGCCCGGCTCTCGGGTATCGATACTGGGGAAGTATTTGACGAAAGCTGGCAGGTCAAGCAGACCACCCGTGACACCTTGATCATATCCGAAAAGCCTGCGGCACAAATGTTAGTTTGTTGCATTGCGTATAGGTTGGCATTACAGGTGCTGCGAGAATAGTGCGACGTACAGAAAATCAAGACTACCCAGGGAACTAATGGCCAAGTTAAGGGATCTGCCTCTCCAGCCGAAGAACTTGGGAATCCCAAACATGATGAACGAACACGGCACAAAACGGCGTCGCTCAGAATTTTAAACCTGGAGAAAAAAATGGGGAAATGCGGGACAAATCCGGGGCAGCGATGACAAGCAGCTGGTTATATAGCGTCGCCATCTATTTCTGCTTCCTCTAGGTCCTCGGCTTGATGAATAGGGTAACCCGAGCGCAGCAGGGTTCATACAGTGGTCAGGGGAGGGCCAAGATACGAGGGGAGACCCCCAGTCCCCAATACCATGCTTAGCGGGAGGTGGGGACTGGGGGAGATTTGCTCGTGGCTTGCTGCTGACAATGTAACTGGGCCAAAGACGCCATTCCTGCCTGGATATTATCAACGAACCCAATCTGACGCCGTACCAAACACTTGGCGGTGCTACCGATTGGACTTGGCGGATTTGACATATTGGTAAATTGATAATATGCGCGGCATCTTAGGGCTTGCTTACTCAGGAGAAGACCCCCCGGTCTAAAATCCGGGCAAAATCTGGGCAAAAGCTGGGCGGGAATCTGTGCACTGCCTCGGCCTCTGAGAGCCCGCTTGAGGTTGGCTCACGACCTTCTTGGCACCGCTTGGCAGAATGGCCTAACTGCGAAAAGTCCCCCGATCTCTCGTTGCTGATGGCGCAAGGGCTTCCGGGCTACCCCGGGCGTGGCGCTATACATGACGGAGAAGGCGCTGCTTAGCTCTGGGGCCCCAAGGTTGAGGAACGAGAATTGAAAAGGGGGAAGAAAAGAAGTGCCGGAGTAATGAAGCCCGACTTGAACTTCACTTTTTTACACTTATAATCGATTCATCTAGACGAGAGATACTGTCTAACCTTTCGTTGGCGATATATCACATCTCCCGCATTCTAGCTCATGAGACAAGTACTCAGATGAACTGGCAGGTTGGATGTATTCTGTGTAATAGTATCCTAGAGCTAGCTGATGTTGCAGCACTAATTTTTTCGGTTTTTGTTTTTTTCGGTTTGCGGAGGGCAACGGCGCCAGGCAGAAGTATGCGAAGTAGGACCAATCGATCGCCGCAGGATTCGAAAACACGGAATACCAAAGTAGGCGAGACCAGCCGACAGCGTCGCCAAGACCTTGTTTCGCATATCGGTTGCATGCTCAAACGACGCTTGAGCCGCTAATGTGCGTTGGATCCTTGGAGTGCGACCTCGCGTCCGGGATTAGAACATTGCTTTTGGTTAGAACAACCAAAAGGAATAGGACAACATTTAGTCCGTAGGCCTTTTCTCCGACGACCCTGACGTCATCGGGCCTTCTCCACCGTCCCGAAGTTAAGGATACACCTGCGCCAGCCTACGTAGTTGAGGTCCGAGCATGAGCATGAGGACCGGAATGGCAACCTCTTCTCCAGGGCTGATTACTTTATCCGGAAGATGCTTGGGATATTATCATGTGTTCGTCTGACACCGATGACAGGGCGCCCTCGAGCTGTGCGTGGGCATGCGAAGCCATACCGCCGTTGGCGCTTCGCTTCATACGCAAAGTACTTTTGGACCTTCCCAAGGTTAGCTATTCCAAATACATCGGCTGGGACGAGTTTGTTTTGCCTGGAATCAATTGGCGTAGTAAATTAGAAAGTAGTAGATCCCTCCTTACAACCGACGTTTACGACCCAATCGGGATAATTAGGTCCCTGATCATCAGTGTCACCAAAGCGCCCACTTCTAGATCCCAACATTACCACATGGCGGCTTGTGTCGGACTCTCTGGAAGTCATACCGCACGTGGCCTTCCCTGCAGCAGTCAAAAGCCCCGTTGGTCAGCTGGCAGCCGATCCTTGTCAGTATCCACGTTTATCCCCTCTTTGGCGAACACTTCTCTACACACGGAGAAATAGGAAATCCCGCTACGGAGCTCACAGTTTCCAAACATATGCGAGGTATAAGAAACAGCCATCGGCATGGGATAATATGTGAAGCAACTTGTTGAGTCCAGGTACAAGTGATAAACCATCTGAAGGTTATGGCATCGCGTCGATTGGCCATATCTCCATAATTGATCGTCAATCTGCTAGTATGTCCCGACTCCAGGGCAGATGCCTAAGCAACGACCAAGTCCTTGGTTTTCAACATCTAGGCATCAGCTCAAGCTTCAACGCGCCTTGGCACATGTCTCGTCTTCATTCGGGTCACTCTAGTGGTGGAATGTGTCCCTGTAGAAGATAACCCTGCATGTCGCTGGGAGGATGTGTAAGGTTTCTGCCGCCATCTAATGCCGAGGATATCTGACAGGAAAGGCATCCTGCAAGCCACAATAACGCCATGTTCATGCACGATCGTTCAGATCCACGGATATTATGGATACCCCTGGACTAATTGCCTAATTCCCCGGATGCTACGGAACATGCAGCAGGATACAGTCTAGCGTATCATTTTCATGCCAAGGTTCTAACCAGTGGACATTTTCAAGATAGGCCAATCAACTCATATCAGGTAGCTCGGATGGTAAGCAATCCACTCGTCCTGAAATATAGGGCTTGTCTTTGACAAGTAGCTCAGATTGTTGCTGCTATATCCATCCTTGAGTCAGGGTGAAAGCAATTTTGTTCCTGATATCGGGAGGTGCGAAGTAGATGATAAACCATGATAACCGTGAAAATATACTACGGAGTGATCTGGGCCCAGGCTAATTCTCTGGTTCTGATTCCCCACGAGAGCTGGAGACCCAAACACAAAGGATGGAGTCTCATGTGTACCTCGTCCGTGTAGCGGCGGAAAATATTGCATTATAATATCTTGCTCATTCCCCCCGAATATCGTCCTCTAGAGGCCCCTTAGAAAATTACAGACAAGGAAGCAGCAGCCTAGATGCTTATTTGCACCAGGTTTCCCTACCCATCATATACCTGTCAGGGCTAAGTCTACTGCAGTGGATGGCCTGGAGTTGCAAAGCTCTTTTTTGGCTCGGTCGACGCCTATGAAACTGTAACACTGAAGAGGTCACATGCAACTAATAGCAAAGCATTCCCGATCATTATCACCCTGAGACACGCCGCAGATCGTAAGGTTGTTATGAACTAACTCCGTTTTAGCCGACGCTAGCTTACTTTAATACGAAAAAGCTCGTCTAATAACATGCTCATCTGACAGCATGGTTGTTTACTCGTCCGCGAAAATGGAAAGGTAACTCGGGACACTTAAAAGTATCTGTTCAACGAGCAAGCACTAATAGAGCTAAAATAAGTAACAGCATCCAGTGTGTGATATTTTGTAATTCAGTCGGACGCTATTCATGCCTGGCCCCCTCATGGGCGAGTCTGGCGCAGGTGGAAGTCATTGCATGCATCAAGACAGGTGTAGAACGTTTCATGCCGGGCAAGATCTAACCATTAGGTCTAAGTATTCCGAAGTTTGAATGCCCAAGGTAGTATCGCATGTTAGCAATAGTGATAGTAAGTTTTCATTCACACCTTATGTTACTATTCAACAGCGATCACTCTTCCGGCGTTAGAAAGTGCATACCCGTATAAATAGCAAAAGCTGTTATGGTGAGAAGTAATACCTATGGACTGTCAAAATCATTAGTTCTTACCTGGACTAAATTAGCTTTACCTATTTTTGAAGCTATAAAAGGCAAAGGTAATCCGAACAGGTACTATCGTGATCTACTTCAGAATATCAATCTATCAAAAAGCGAGGGTGATCCGCGACTGTAATTGGTATCCCTTCTAAGATACAGAGAATTCATGTGCTTCTAGCGAAGAATACTCTGATGCAAAAGCGATCGCGATCTCGTCTTGTACGCCAGCGTGCACCAAAGCGACCTCGCAGATGGTTTACTTCCTTGAAACCATAAAAGGAGTTACGATCCACATGATCAATCATGACGAGCTCGGAGCTGCATTTGAATCATTAAGAGGGAATTACATGGCGGCTACAACAGCATTCTTTGCTCTTGTCATTAAGATAGCACTAACGTCTGTTGCACTCAGCACTTCAAACTCTGCTCACAGGTTCAAGAATTTCACTCACACCTCGATTTACCATGTGGGCTGCCAACAGTCCCAGAGCGTGACAACTGGTCTTCATTGGTTCGTAAATGTTCTTAGCACGGCCACACTTGCAGCTAGCAGTTACACTATGCAATGGCTGGGTGCACTGTCTTGAGAGGATGTTGACCAGGCATGGTTGAAAACTTGTAATCTTTTACATAAACGCTTCCATACGCCAGTTTCAAAGGCAAGGTTCTATGTATTGCGCTATTCTTGACTTCGCTGCCATACCACAACATTTATGTCTTCATGAGTGATCTTCCGGGGTTTCATGGGCTGCTAACGTTCCCACAAAGATACAACTCGGTAGTATTTGCGGAGTACCCCTTGGGAAATTTTTGATTATGGAATACTCCAGATAGTACTTATTTGACGGAACTGTTTACATCGGGCCATGACATCGGTTCCTGTGAGGTTGTTGGTCTTGGTTTAGACCAAAGTCAACCCGCATTCCAATAATCACTAGACAGTGGGAACTACAAACGATTGAATGCTAATTAATATTTCAATGCCTTGTAATGTGGGAACCTCAAAGAGGCGGCAGATCAAGGTCCACTCCTAATGCTAACCAGTGATCTATTAGATTCCGACATCTCCGCTTCGTACGGCGGAGTTTCGCCCATCCGGCGTTTGGCATGTCGCTGTTGGCAACTAGCGTGGAAGCAAACAATAAGGCCAACCCCTGGATCCATGACAACTAGTGATGCTGCTATGTCCTTCCTTTCACGGCCGGACCCATCACAGAGTGGATTTGATATCAAAAGACAATTTGGCGGCATGGGATGGCGCAACCATAGTGTCATTTCCGTTCAAAGATCTAGTCACTTGAAGAAGACATTGGATACATGAAGCTACTACTCGGGAATGGGCTGGTGTGATTCTTTTTTGTGTTGCACCTATCGATGATAGAAATTTTCATTGGTTGTATAAGTTATTCTCACCAGAGGTAGGTCATGTATTGGAACATCGGTGTGCCTTTTATGTGGCGCCTGTCTCTCGTTCAAGATCGGAGTTGACAATTGGTGGAACCTCGGATTTGGAAGCCCATTAGGCAGGCCTTTCTTTGCATCGATTATGGACTCAGTCGATTGAGGCTGTTAACTATGATTTTTCTCAATGAATGTCCGAAATTCTCTCCCTGAGGCTCATACTAAACCACACCCTGGTGGAGACATATTTGCTCGAGCTTCCACATCTTGGCTCCAAATTCTATCTTTCAGTTATTTGGGCCCTTATTTCTTGGTTATTCTTCAGTTCGTAGTCTTCTTTGGCAGGTTTTGTTTCCCGTACTCCTTATACAAGCCTTCTTCTCTTTCTTTACCCCGACAGTGGTCGATGTTGTGGATACGCCGGCCGCATCTAGCTAAAGAGACATTGCTCTTCTAACCTAACAGTAAATTATGATGTTTCGTAGCTATCATCAGCGCAAATGCATCTATCGGTAGTCAGTGCGCCTACGACGAGGACCGGTGGCTGTTCTTTCGCCACTCGGCTGCCACTCTTAAGTATATGGACGGAACATTGGACTTTAATAAATAGGCCTCACTTAATAAAAATTTCACAGTCCTCCTGCGAGTCTTTGATTATTGTTCTACGGCTGCTAGCTACAAGAGATGAATGGCTCGAGGATACGAAAGGTATGGAATGCATTGTTGATTAAGCACTGCCAACGCTATAGCTCAATTCATGTTACACAATTCTCATTGATAACTTCAAACGTGGTATATACACAGTAACTTCATTTAAATCATCAAATCACACAATCATGCGGCGACCAGAGAAGCGGAACTATCAACAAAGACATCATTGACACCCGTCACGACTCCAAGGTTTCCATCGCGGTTGACACCTAGCCACTCGCGGAGTTGGGGGCTGAGAGTCTTCTTCGTCTCCTCCGACAACCCAACACCCCAGTTCACCTGTCCTCTTAGGAACGGTGCGTTGTAGGCACCGAACAGAAGAGCACGTTCCTTGTCCTCTGTCATGTTGCAGCCCGACGTATGCCACAAGCGACCGTCCATCACGATGATCGATCCAGCCTTAGCCTCGAACGGCACCAACAGCTTCCTCGCCTCGTCGTCGGAGGGAACCTGTGATTTGGCAGTCCAATTATGGCTTCCGGGGATGTACATCGTCGCGCCGTTCTCCTTGTAAGTATCATGCAGACACCATATCACGTTCAATCCCCACGTCGCGAGCCAGGGGTCGGGGCACTGCAGGGAGAGATCGGAGTGCAGGCCCATGGACTTTGAGCCAGGCAAGGCGATGTTCGCCGTGAAGTTCGAGACCAGGAAGTTCTGGCCCAGCGCTGACTGCACCATCTCGACGGCGGTTGGGTGCGAGATCAGTTCACGGAAGACGGGGTCCAGCTCCATCAGGTAGAAAATGCGGACATTACTGGAGTTGGGGTCCAGCCAGTCCAGGAATGTAGGGTCACCGCGACGCTCGCTCTCCTCCTTAGCTTTCCAGAGCCGGTCGACAACCTCCTTCGCCTTCTCGGTGCTAATCACGTCGGGAACGACGGCCCAGCCGTCTTGTTTGAACTTGGCTTTTGCATCGGCGAGTTGTTGCGCGGTAACGTTGTTGGAGGCCATGATTGCGGTGAGGTGGGTTTGGTTGGGGGAAAAGGGGGTGGATGAAGAAATGAGTTTGATTGCTAGCAATGCATTGACGAAACTGTTCGCATTTTAACAATACATTGAGTAAGGACTGACTGCCGACCAACAGACTGCAGGATTTAGCTAACAGATAACTTCACGACTAGCGAGTGGGGGAGACAGGGCGAGGCGTTGACCGTTGCACTAACTCCACCTGCCGGCGACAATTAGCGCCAGAAAATGGTGGGGAAGACCCCATTGCGAAACAGAAAGAAGGGGTTGAAAAGCGTTTCTGATTCAGCACAAGAGAGCTTTCGTTCCTCCGTAATCGGTACGGTGCATATTGAAGGCCATATGGGATGCGTACCTGTTGGTGCTCCATGCCGCATGTCAAACCCAAATGTCGAACCCGAGTTGCCTGCCTGCAATATCGAGTCACTCCTTGTCTCCTTCTCTCCTGAGTCTTTACTAGATCTAGCGTGCTAAATGCCGCGTGCAGATTTGGAATGTTGGCAAGATAACTATGGGCCAACTTCATCCCTGCGGTAATTAGCCCTGCGGCGTCGTGTGAACAACCAAAGAAAAAAAAGAAAAAAAAAAAAAAAAAAAAAAAGGAAATGAAAGCAAAAAAAGCAATAAACAAGAAAATAGCCGAAAATCTGCCACCCGCCTGGTTCTATTCCGATAGGATGAATTTAGCGCCGGTCCGTCTGAGACATGGCCGCATGTTGGTTTGCTGGACTGTGGACATAACCATTTCTGGATGTACAGTAGTATGTAGTAGGCACACAGGAGCGCTTTCTTTGTTATTATTGTACAGCGAAAGCAGGACTATGCAGACCGAGAGTACAATAGGATAATACTCGATTAGACTCGCCGTTTTAGATATCTATTCTGGCCTCAAAACCAACCCAACAGTAAACAGCAGAAAAAGGCAAAAAACCAGATCCCTGCAAGCGCTCGGTAAGTGCAAGATGAGCAATTTAGACTAAAGGAATTAATATCGCCGATGTCAGAATAATTAACAACCACCACCAAGTCAAAAAGTCCGACCCGACTTTGGTGCTTTCTCGGACGGATCTCCCTCAATATCGAAATCCCGGGCCAGCTCATTCCCTCGGACTAAGTCACTAACTACTTAGACTAGACTGACTACCTTGGTTTAGAACCAAAGACCAAGGCAAGAACCCTGGGATTCCCGGACGATATCTAAGGTACCGATGTCGATCACCAAGACGGCGGATGGGTAAATACTAACTGGCAATTGTACCGTGACATCTGACAGGGTGAGGGAGGTCTCAATTTTGAGGCCGAAGATAACCACGAGGATCAGAGGCCAATGGCTCAACGGTCGGAAAATAAACCCCAATCCCGATGCCGATGGTCCAGATCTACGCAGCTTGACGATAGCTGAGAGGGGGGAGTCTAATTCGCAGGATTTGCAATTACTTCGCCATTATTCTGTCGGAGGCGATGTCGATATCCGAACCGTGAGTTCGTATAGTATACACACTGCTGCACATGTTCAGTTCAGCTCAGCTCAGCCCAGCTCAGTCAGTAGCCTCAGACCAAGTACCAGCCAGAGAGTGGAGCCTTATGCAATGCACAGCAGTGGAATTAATTATTGTTCATTCCAATCACATCGGCGCGTCGTTACTCAGTATGGGGGGTCGAGACTGGCGCGGCTGGAACGATCTCGGCGACATCGGGAATTCCTACGGCCAATTCCGGCGCCCATCATTGGACTTGACCAGCAATGGATGGACCTCACCTGCAGAGAAGAGGGGAATGTATCCTTACGGAATATAGGGGAGGGAACCCACCGAAAGGTGACCGTGCATTTCTTCATCCTCGGCTATCCGCGCCGACGTTCTGCCAGGGTGCAGACTGCACGAAAAAAACGACAGATCAGATCATCGCCCATAGCATCATAGCTCATATGAAAAAAACATCATGCGACCGAGAGGTCGTACTAGATTAAACGTTAACCGGACGGAGCGGACTAGAGGCGAAACCTAACCAGATAGAGCGGCTCCCCAGCAAATAGTTCGAAATCGCGGGCGGATCGGGAGTCGACGACGGACGAGTGACGAGGAGCGGCGCGAGACAGGAGAAAGTAAGAACGGACATCTAGGGATTTTTTAGGAAAAGTTAATCGAGGAACGCCGCGTCTCCGTATAGTTCGTTCCAGGGCGGCCTGCCGTTGGGACTAGAGATCCTAACCGAGTTCTGTGAGTTTGTTCGGAGACGACATATTATCAGAGATATTATTATTGTTGTTTGTTTAGGGCATGGATTATACTCCGTCTGTCAAAAGAGGACCGGTTCAGCTACGGCACGCCAGCCAGACTCCATCCAGAATGGAATCCCATTTTCAATTTTCATATGATCGTGAAGTGAACAATGGCAGAGAAATCCCGTAAGAATTAGCAGAGAATTATCCAACCGGCGGAAAGAAGTGGACCCAAGCCACGTTCGCGCCGCCGATCTCGTCCGGTCCATTCGTACACCAGAGTCACCGTCTTGGCTGTTGGTCGTTGCCGTTGCGTCCAAATGCCGATTCTGATCATGATCAGGTCAGGTAGCAGGTATCAGATATCAGATATCTCGCCGGCGCATGCATGTCGAACGGGCCTCTCTCCGTCACCCGGAGTCTACTGTACAGCATATACATCCTGTGTAGATTGATCATATTATTAACCCAGCATACTACACGCAGTAGCCCTCCAGACTACTTCGCGCTAGAAAGCCAATCCCCAATCTTACGCAATGAATATATTAAACCAAGACACCAATTTATCCGGAGCCAACGGAGGGCTCAGCCAGACTACAAAAGCACGACACTAACCCGTCTACGTATGGAGGGGAACAAACATGAAATCTGGCTGGCTGGTGTTATTGTTTCTGTCGTACTAAGTAGTAAGTACATGCTAACTAAGTGCTAACTACCTTACGCCTACGGGGATGCCGTACAGACTACTCCGAGTAAAGCCTGACAGCCCTTTTTCTTCCCCTGGACTAGGGCCTATAATCACGGCACTATATCCAGTTCGCATCGTGCCAAGTGGCCCGTCAACCCTCCGTCGTCTGTGCGAGTGGTCCTGGCCACTTTGGGGGGGGGGGGGGGGGGGGGGGGGGG
>JANFQY010000269.1:0-44299 GCA_025592935.1 Aspergillus ostianus | reverse complement strand
CCCCCCCCCCCCCCCCCCCCCCCCCCCCCCTTCCCCCCCCCCCCCCCCCCCCCCCACTTTTTTTCTTACCTCTTACCCTTGATCTTCGACTCCCCACTTCCCAAGGCGAACCCGACACCAAACCAATCTTTTTCCCCCCTAGATCATTGAGCTGTTAGTGGTTCTTGATAGGTTGGTTCGCTCTTCAGATGCCCCCGATACGAAGTATAGGTACCGTAGTTGAGAGAGTTGGAGATGACATCAGAACCTCATCACGAGTCTACCTAGTAGCCCGCCTTACACTACTTAGTAGATGGTGATTTGGTTTTGAGGATGTGGGGGATCAGCAAATGATTGAGTAGATCGGGTAGGGTTTACAAGGGTTCGTCACGTTGGTCGGGCGTATTAGGTAGATAGTCGGAGGCCATTGGCCTATATTTGGTTTGCTCGGTATGGATATGTAGCGTATAGGATCTAGTCATAGATGGTACCAGTGTGTCAGGTGGTTCCTATCTTATTATTATTATTACAATTATCTAGCCAGTAAGGGATTGGCGAGTTTAGCAAAAAGTATACGATTGAACTAAGTGCCCGTCAGATATTTGGGATCTGGAATACTTGGGCTTTCTTCTAGCTGAACTCCGTGCATGAACATTTTGGTTTCCCCACAGACTGTGTGGTGTGGGGCAACATAGACGTAGTTGGAACTGGGGATCAAATCGTACACGCCAGAAGTTAGTTGATCCAACGCATGGAAATTACTTGCACGAATCAAACTTAGGGTGTCTGTACGGGGTGGTGGTAGTTTATGCGGTAATCTGTTATTCATCCTAGAAATACGTACGGGGATTGTCGATGACGGGTTTATTGGTCTCGAAAACAATTTACCCGCGGAACCATACTCGGTATATTGTCTACTAATTGATGTATGCCTATTAGTATCTCATACCGACTAAATCCGAAGATAACCATATAAGGAAAACATTGCCTTTGCCCAAGTGCCCCTGGTTAACAAACCAGAGATGCTATACTTCTCTCACAGAGTGGAATTTCTAATATAAGGACAGAGGTTACCTATAGCCAGATGCATATGGAACCTCCTACTGCGCGCCAGTCATACAGAACACGAACGCCCGGGAATTCCAGGTTCGAAGCTGCGATAATGATTGGAAGATGCACCCACCTCAACCACTGCCGTTTTAGGTTATTTGCAGATCCAGCCGGTACCTACCTTAGTCACGGGTCCACCTAAAGATGCATTTTGTCGTAGCGCAGATACTAAATCATCTTGAACAGGACAAGTAAGTTAGACTGACTCGTGCATAACAGGAAAAAAAAAGAGTCAAATCTACCCACAAGACAGGGTGATAAGATTGATGCCTAACCTCCTTCCATGGGTTAGGCAAAGATTAGCCAATGCAAAGGGTTGCTTGTTGCCTGTGTTCAATTTATTGCTCGCCTGACTGACCCTTTCATATAGTCAGCTCAGGTAACTAACCCACCTGGGATATATCAGGACAATATATGAAGATTATAGTTTCCTTTAGTCGTCGGCCGTCACGCATGCAACTCTATGCATGCACAGACACACATACCTACATTGGGGTTATGCATAGGTCTAGTCACTATACCTACCTAATAAATTCCGTGCATGTTCTGGGCGCGGAAGGATGCTCACGTGGCTGGATGCGATGCGTTGGCAATCTATCAACCAAGTATGTGACTAGATCTAGTCCATGACTTCGTGAGGGGGGGGGGGTTATTTCGCAGTAATATTGTTTATGGCTCGGTTGGGGCCGGCTATTAGGCATATGGATGACAATGGGGTTGTGAATATCTTTTTTCCACTGCGGTGGTGGTGGTGGTGGTGGTTCATTGGATTGTGAATTCTACCTATACACGTGGAGATTATAATTGGCACATGGAAACTAGACTAATCTCAGTTGAGTAAGCGCACACACACACACACACCTACCTACATATCTGATATACACACCTGGCAATCCAGTGATTCTAGTGATCTATATTAGCCTCACCAGAGTCAATCCATTCCAACGCTCATACCTGCCCAAGTCAACCTCCTGGAAAGGAATCAATCAGAACCTAGTGCCTTCCATCACTTGATCCAAGGTCTTGTCACCAGATCGTCTAGCCCACCATTCATATAAAGCCTGGGTTCTATTGAGGATTCGTTGCTATGTCGGGTTACCTTTCTGGGTGATGATGAATGAGAGTCGCTTGTGTGTGGATTGATGGGGGAACGAGAAATTAGAGGCAAAGGGCTGTCGGATTGCTGGATTTGGAGTAGGTTGAAAGCTTACAATATTGCCTATCGTAGGCTGAAAAAAGGATTCGGAAGATTGAGGTAGACGACGAGTGGGTTTCTCGTCTGGGTATATACTGTTGACGACTATGAACTTGTGGTGTGGGGAGTGTACCTATATGCAGACAGAGAGTACCTTTGGCAACGCTTGATACAGAAGGTAGTATTTGGTTGAGATTAGGTTGGAGAGTTAATTCGTATTCTAGACTTCATGCACCGGAAGTGCTATGATATATAGACGGTAGTTTCTTGGGTGTCATGGTGGCTTGTAGTTTGATGCCGTCTCTGTGCCACTCCCTACACTGCAGTCAATATGAAAACTTTTGCTTCTCAATTAGGACGTTTTGTCGATTATCTACATTGGTCTATGAATGTTCTAGAATACATTTGAATCATGATACCATGCAGAGTGTCATGGCCACTCTCTGCATGAAAAACGGGTATAAAACATTGATAAGAACTTCCCATCCCAGTCCACCGGGACATCTGCCACCCACGCGATCTCATAACTTCATCAACTCTGTATATTAACAGGGATTCCTTGGCCCACACATTGGCGTTTCTTTATCGTAAACAACTCCCCACCTCCCATCAAGGCTTCTGATGCACACTCGACGAATCCAGCTCCACATGTTGCTGCGCATACACCCCCCTCCCATACGCCTCCTGCGGAAACCACCCGCTCTGCATACCCTGCGCCTGTGCCTGCGCCTGCGCGGCATGCGACGCCATCGCCGCCTCAGCCTGCATGGCGCGCGCCTTCTGCACCTTGCGATATCCCACCCAGACGCCGAACAAGCCCAGCGCGACGCCGCAGACAGGCCCGACCACGGCGCCGGCAATCCAGCCCTTGTTCGAGGGTTTGCTAGAGTCCGAGTCGGAGTCCGCGGTGCTGCTGCTCGTGCTGCTGGCGGTTGCTTGGAGGACCGTAGAGCCGGCAGACGCGGTGCGGCCTGATGTTGTTGCTGTCGTTGCGGAGGTGGCAGTCGGGAAGGTGGGGAGTTGGCGGTATACGGTGTTGGCGTCCCAGTTGGGCCAGCAGAAGACGTTTTTGACGAAGGGTTCGCCAAACGGGTAGGTTTCGTAGACGGTCATGGTGGCGCATTCGCTGGATGTGCCGCTATAGGATTGGAGGTCTTAGTATGTATGTTCAGTCCGACTGCTAGGGCATTGGGGAATTGGATTGCTCGGGGTGGACTGAGCTGGATATATAGTACCATTTGTAATATGCACCGTTATCCATGTATACCGTGTGATCGAGACAGGTCGTCGGCATGGGGCATTCTTCGCCTTTGGTGGCGCAGCAGTTGGCGTAAGATCCTGAGGTGGAGAATGACGATGTTTTTTCACAGCTGATGGTATCGGCTGCGGAATGGTTGTTAGCTGGGTGCGATGGAGGCGAGGAGGGTTGTGTACAAACTTTGCGTGTTGCCGCCCGCATAGTGCACGTAGTATCCGTTGAACCAAGGAGGATGAGTCGTTGTCGCAGCGATGATACAAGTTATATGAAGTGCAGCGACGAGACTGGCCCACGACCAGTGTTGGGGTTTCGCCATTTGCTATTGTGTTATGGGTTGTTGATATTGGAAACAACACCCAAGTCCCAGGGAAGAGGGAAAAGATAGAAAGGAGGAAAGGGAGTGGGTTATATGAGCAAGATAAGAAAAAGAAACGAAAAAAAAAAAAAGAAAAAAGAAAAAAGAAAAACAAAAAAAGAATACAAGTATACAAGAATTTGGGGGCCGAACTGGCTCTGCATCAAGGATCACAAACTAGCAAATTAAGTTATTTACTAGAAACTCATGACTAAAAGCCGAGAGAATTGGCATGATAAATGGCTTCAGACATATGACAATCAACGGCAGAACCCCGTCGAAGCTTTGAAAAGGATCGTCATGGCACTCGGTAGCGTAGCATCCTGACGGAGGCAAAAAGACAAGTGCTGATGCTAAAGATCGTCTACCAGGAGACGATCCCCACGTTGACCACAAGGATGCCATGTCTAGTCCGCATTCCTGGACAAGGCTAGTGATATTAAGACGAACGAGCTGAAGAAAGAGACATAGTATGATTGCGTAAATTTTTTCTTGGGCGCTGAGGCCTACATTTTGATCGATATTGGATCCAGGGCCCCTTCTATCAACGACGAGGCTAGCATTGACATTTCGCGTTTTTACCAACTAAAACTACCTCATGAAGCCCAGTTCTCCATAGTTGGGTAGACCCTAAACAAAAGGGCCATGGGGCCTGCCCAAAGATGTGCAATCACGCCAATCGACCCAAGTTTAGGTGCGAGCCGGTCGACGTTAGCGGCCCCGAAATTACAAGTCGATGAAGCACAAAACCAGGAGAGCACAAGATAAATCAACCGATCCTGGAAATCATGCAAGGGGCTCTTCGCTCGCCCCGTGGCGTCCGTAAGCAATCTACGAATAAGTCGGACCCGGGGTTCAATTGCCTTTTGTTCAAGGTGGATCTCTCGTATTGGTTTGTTTGCTTTTGATTTCATCTGAGCTGACAGCCTAGAGAAAAGAAGGGCAACAAATTTGGTCAAGTGGATCAACGATCGACAGAATCAGTACCTACTCCGTATGGTTTATGAATCTCAGGAGTCGACGAGTCCTCTTTTGGCGACATCCCTGTCCGCAAGTTAATCTTCAGCTGGTCTGCCAGAGAGCACCTAGGGTATCACGGTGTCACTTGACTAAACTGGTTACTTGGACTAGATGGGTGACTCCGAGTATCCATACCCGAGTTCCAACATAGAGTTTAACTTCATAGCTTCATAAACAACTATTATACAGGAGATGGTCATATAAGAAAGAAAACGCCATGAATTACGGTGAATAATGCACAATATAGTCAGCCCACTGGCACGGTCGGCCCATTTACACAAGCTCCGACACAATGCCCTGCTTCCCCAGTCGATCAACCACACCCGTCTTCAACCGCAAGATCTTCTCGATCTCTCCCGGTCGGATGCCCTGACGATCGCGCATCGACAGCGCCTGTCGGATTGTCACCGCGTCCAGGAATTCCCGTCCCGCGAAGCTCGGCCGACCGACGTTCTCGACTTCGTACTTGGCCGCCTTGTTCATCTGCTCGCGAGCGTGATAGACCAATAGAGCTGGATTCGATGCCGGAGTGACAGCAGGTTGTGCCGGCCCGCGCTGTTGGGAAGGCTGCGGGGAGAATGTGCTGGTGTGGGAGTATGTCGGAACAGGATTGACGGGTCCAATGCTGCGGAGGGAAGCGGCGAAATCAGGGTCACGGCCGTCCATATCGATAGCTATTGAAGGTTCATCAATGATTAGCATCTGGGTTCCTGTTTAAGCAGTGTGCCTCATCGCTGCCCCGTCGTCTCCGAGATCCCATGGGGTCGTACGATCGAGATCACGAGCGATGGAGGATTTAACGTACCGTTGGATTTCACCAAAGATGGCCGTTCCTTAGAGTGATATGTCGGTCCGGCATGGCTTGTCTCCGGTTCCTTGCGAATCTTTGGTGGCGGCGTTGGAGCGGAGGGAGCGGAGGTTGGAGTAGAAGGTTTCTTCGGATATTGACGGCGCGTGGCAGCCTGAGCGGCCGATTTCACGGGTTTTGAAGATGAGGCGCCCATTGATCAGATTTGCGTATGATTTTCTAGAGCATGGGGTGGTGTAGTTGAAAAGATGGGACTTGCTGGACAGTTTGAAGACCGCATCTCGGAGAAGCTCCTCCATCTTCTGCAGAGCAGCCGCCACGCTAGCCCGATTGGTCGACACGTAGCCGCGCGGGTGACGTCAGGTTCGACGCAGCGCTCAGTTTGTTTACTTTGTAGTTTGGCGCTAGAATTGGAATGGTTCATGGAATAGCTACTAATGTTCATCTTGATTTGGTTCATCTGCCACATTTTCTATACATGCGCAGACATGGAGACTCGTACATGAAGACAGATCGCGCAAGACAGCCGCGAAGTGACAGTCCTGACAAACTGCCGGCAAATTCAGTACCGGACGAATTTACCGAAGACCCGCAAGGCGTCGGCCCTGGACCTCGCCCAATGCGCGGCTTCCGCTGATGAATGCGACCGTGCCAACCGCGGCGACGGCGGGGAGAATCTGGAAGAGGTTCCAGGAAGTATAGTACAGGAAGAAGATTCCCTCGAGCCCGACAAGCGATCCGAGGAACACGGCGTGAGGGAGAGGAGCTGATTTGAGAGCGGTAGGCAGATGGCTGACATTGGCGCCGAGGAAAAGCCACTAATAGAGGGCCAGTCAGATAGCGCTCAACAAGTATTATAGATACTACATGGACACTCACCAAAACTGCCAAAACAGGGAAAGCAGCAAGCACGGTGCCGACAAAGGCAAGCGTAATCACAACGGGCGGGCTTTGCGGATCGCTGTTGAAGATGTGGTGGATTTCAGGAAGCTTGCCGTATCTCGAGGTCTCAACCGTAGGGACCGGAACATCGGGGTCGCGGGTGACCAGCAGAGGGAACGCAGCTCCATTGTAAGCCTCGGAGCTGCCGAAAGAGCCGACAAGGAATCGTGCGTCGACGGGCTCGGAAACGGAAAGGAATTGGACCGGAAGGTCTTTCTGGGTCTAAAGCGACGTTTAGCTGCCATCCAAGACAATGTAATTGTTCCAGCCCGTCTTACCAGCTCAAGTCTCGACTTGCCATTCTCCTTCACATTGAACGGATACGAAATGTCGAGGCCAGTTTCGGGGTCCTGCAGAAGGAGGAACACTTGATGGGCGCGTTTAGCGGATCGGCCTTCCTGGGTGGTCAGGGTGACTTTGAGGGTGTCCGCGCCGCCGAGCGAGATCGGCTTGGTGAGGGCCTTGTTGTCGGGAATTCTATCAATTGCAAGACGATGATTAGTTTAGAGGACAGATATAATAGAATGGCTGCCATCACAGAGCCTAGTCAACTTACTCGTCCTTCGACCCCGAACCAACCCCAGCGCCCTTGGTGTGAACTGACACGGTGGCATCAGTAAATCCCCAGGAAGCCGCGCCGGTCGGAACTGCAGTCGAAGCCAGCAGACCGAGCTGGAGAAGACTGTGCCAAAGCTGCATCTTGACGGGGAACGGCAAAAAACGAAAGGGAAGAGATAATGGAAACCAAATGAGGGATCTGGGGCGATTGCGACCAAACAAGAGGTTCCGGAGGATGACCCGATCGACCGCTTTGGATGCCAAAAGGCGGAAGAAGCGCTAAGATAAGCGCCGGCGGCTTTGGGGCAAGCCGCGGTCCAGTGACCGGCCACCCGCCTTCGCAAGCCCTAATTTCCCGGCATCTTCAAGTTGGCCTGCCAAACAATTCTGCCTCGCTCCTCGATCGCTTTGACGGCTTCCCCATTCCCTGCGACGCTCCGTTCGGTCCTCGATCGTCTAGATAGTCGCCTTCGCATCGCCGCAAAATGTCCGACATCGCGTCCTTTTTACCCTGGGAGTAACCCCTGCGCATGCAAAGTCCTGACGTGCCGACTCTCGTCTTCCGCTTCACCGAACGGGCCACGCTGTGATTTCATACCGTACATTCTGGGTTGGAGGTTGTTCTGGTCACAATATCCACTGGGAATAGGATCCATTGGTAGGTGTGATTACTATGGTGCTTGCGATCGCCCCTTGTTCTAGCTTGCGTCATACGTTTTCTCGCTGACGGGAGGTCTCTACTCCTGTTTTGTCCTCGTTTCCGAATGGGCCGTCCTTGTTAGATTCACTGGCTAACGGCGAAGCGCATATTGACAGGACACCTTCGTATTCCGAATAATCTAAAACCAAATACCTTGAGATAAGGAAACGGTTGAGGCAGGAGTGGGAAGAAGTAGGAGGAAGAAGTGATTGGGCTGCCGTTGGCCTACTGTTTCCCCGGCCCGCCGAGCCGTACAACTTGCAAGTCAGGGAGCTGGAATCAGTTTATAGCGGAAGCTTCCTATAGTTTTCTCAGAGAACCAATACCAGAAAAGGGACTGTAGCTGTCACATGCCAGGCAAAAGTAAGAAGGCCCTCGTTGCGCCCAGTCATTGCCCTGGAGAGATGTTTAGGGCTTGATGTATAGGGTTGCCCTGATCAAGCCTCATGAACGTCTTCTTCCGCGCAAAAAAGCCCCTTCAAACCGCAGTGAATGCTAATCATATTCCAGTGGTTGGAAGAGCTTCTGTCACCCAGGAGCCGGGATCTCCCGCCAATTCCTTGCTCGAGCCCTCTGCCTCAGTCAGTTTTTCTTCTTCCTCCCTCTTCCCCCTCTTCCACACACCACAATCCTTCTAACTCTCGCGACATCAGAACCAAAACAAACGCAGCTCCTCTCGTGCCTCGCGCCGATCAGCCAGATTCCCGGATTTACGTCTTTCTAATACTTCATCTAATCCATCACGCTCATATTCTCTACCTACCACTCCCATCCACTCTTCCTTTGAAGAGACCCTGCCCTCGACCAAGCGTCGACGGAGACGAGGGTCATTGTCTTCCGAGGGCAACAGATCCATCAGCCTCTCAGAAAGCAATGCTCTTTCTTCTGGCTTAGCCAAATCCTTCGATACTTCACAGAAAAATAATCTAAGTCCAAATTCACACTCTGACAAACCGAGCACAGAAGCTCAAACAGTAAGTAACTCTGCGGCTGCCATGCCAATGCTAGTCGCTCGCTGCTTTTCATCATCGGTCGGGAGCTAACGTGATACAGTCCGAATCCACCCATTCATCTCAGAAGATCACCCAAGACCAAGATTCTAATCTTGACAAGCTGAGCAAGGGAGCTCAAGCAGTATGTAGACCCCAGTGACTCCTATGGGGATGCTCGGTCGCCCATTGCCCTTGTATCGACTGGGGAATAACATGGCCACAGTCTCAATCTACAGACACTCAGAAGAGTAATCAAAATCGAACCTCTCATTCCGACAAGCTGAGCAATGAACCCCAAGTAGTAAGTGAATTTCCTCCTAGCGATGCTTCCTGCTCGCATAGACTGGAGATTGACCCGAATACAGTCTCAATCTACTCTCCATTCGTTCTTGAAGAAAACGCAAGATCGACGAAAGTCATTAGCATCGCAAGCCGACTTGACAGATCCAAACAAATCGGATTCCAATACCTCTTCTCACGGGTCATCTTTCTCGGGCAGACGCAGGACGCGAAAGTCCCTGCCTGCCAAAACGAACGGCTCTGGGAATCAGGATACCAAGCCTCAGCTTACTGCTTCTTCGCGTGCGTCAACCCCGCGGTCCACCAAGGCCGACCGTAAGCCCAAGAGCACCTCTCGGCAGGATTTAAATACCTCTTCCACCGTGAATCCCACTCCACTTGCTGTCTCTCAGGCCACTCCGGTCCCCAGCTCCACCGCGAAGTTGGGCAAAGACAAGCCCGTCACTCCCGGGCCGTCACGTGGCTTCACCCCCATCAATTCTTCCACTCGCCGCACCCGCAAGTCGGTCGCGGATCTTGCCAGCCAGATGCATGAACAATCCACCCCCTCTGGCGATGCCATGGACATTGATTCCGCCCCTTCTGGCGTTGAAAGCTCTGTCAAGGGCAGCTCTCGTGCCAATGGGCGCCCGATGAGCAATACCATCACTTTGAACGTGGGTCGCAAGGCGCTGGAGTCGGTTCTGCCGGCCGCGCTGGGCACTCCTAGACATTCCTACGACCATGAGATTGCTGAAAGCGTTGAGGGAACTCCTGTGCATGTCTACGGAGATAGCTTCAGCGAAAACTACGATTTTGAGTACACCCCTGACATGTACGGCCATAACTTCCGTCATGACGGTCAAGTGGACGGGCCCACCTCCCCAACTAGTTTTGCGACGAGCACTTCTACCGGTGCGCGCACTTCAGGACGCACCAGAAAGCCTACTGTTTGGGCTATGGAATCAATCGAATCCGAGCGTCGCTTCCAGCGCAAGAGAACCAGGACTCCTGCTGCCAAGGAAGAGCCCACCACCAACGGCAATGATGCTGATGTGGTTGATGCCGACGCCAAACCAACTGATGGCCCTACTGCGAAGGCCGATGCCCATCAGAACAAGAAGAGGAAGAAGAAGCACTCTGCCGACGATGAATCGGCCTTGACCCAAATTACCTCTGCCCCATCCCATCCAACGCCAGCACCTTCTGCTGTAGCCCATTCTGCTGTATCCCCTTCTCTCCCAACTCGCCCCCCTTCAATAAATTCTACCTCAACTCCTGCTCCAAACCACTCCGCTTCTGCTCCTCCAGCTTCAACATCCCCCTCGCCAATTCATTCCACCATGGCCCCCTATACGCCAAACCCCCCTGCCCCAACAACCCACACCCCAGTGCCTTATGCACCGGTCGCCTTGACCGAATTGTCGACTGAGAGGGTCGACATCGTCATGCGACTCATCAGCGTCGCTGATGATGTCTTGGTTGCGCACCCTGACGCTCAAGAATCCGAAGACGACAAGTTCCTCGAGGAGATGCGTAACTCTTTCCGCCAAACGCACGACCTCAACTCCTCGGGGAACTTGTCGGGCCCCGTCGAGCCTTTGCCTTGCGAGGAAAAGGCCGAGGCCGAAACGGCCACCAAGCCTAAGGCCATCGAGCCCAAACAGGCCCGAGCCAGGGCCGGTAAGGCCAAATCTCGCAAGGCGAAGGCTCGACGGGCCAAGCCAACCAAGACATCATCGGCGGCGCCGGCAGGGGGGGTAAGGGCTAAAAAGGAGGAGGCAGCAAAGGGGGCCAACAGTATGCACCCCCAATCGCTGCCCACTAAATTACAAGCTGACAGAGACGGTTGGATATACACAGGCCAAACTAATGATTTCGGCGAGGAGGTGGTGGTAGTCTCCACAGGCTACCACTGGTACCGCCCCAACAATACATATGGGGACGGGGGGCTCCCTCAGCCCCCCCTCCGATTGAAGTCGGACGAGCAGGCAGAAAGGGATCGGATCTTCGGGTTTCCTCCCCGCATGGGGGAACGCAATCTCCCCCGTGCCTTCGGCGCGCCCTTCTCCGTCGAGAATATCGGCGAAGAAAAAGCCAAGATCAGGGCGCGCGAAGAGGCCCGGCTGCGGCACATCCCCGTGGACCGCCACATGTCCACGGCGGAGATCCGGGGACTCATTGATGAGCATGACTCGGCCGGTGCTCCGAACCCACCCAACGAAAAAGCCACCAGGTCCTCTCGCAAGAGAAGACACATTGAAGGGTTCGGGGCGCCGGTCGAGTCACCCAAGCGCCGTAGCCGGGTCGGGGGAGGGAACTCGAAGGTCCAGGTTGTGCCTGAGCCGGCTGCCACTCCCACTGGGCCGGCCAGGCCCAACCTCATCTTGAAGATGCCTCGCCCAGCTGCCCACGAAGCCAAAGCTGAAACCAAAAAGCGTCCTTCTGAGGAGGCTAGTGGGCAGCCGGGCAAGGCCAACAAAAGACAGAAGGTCCATCAAGAGGCCTCTGGCGGCGAAGGACAGGGTCAGCCTACCGAGCCCACGCGTCTGACCCTGTCCTTCAAGAACAAGCACAAGCAGCAGCCGAAGCTTAAGCTTCGGCAGCCTGCCACCCCCAAGCAAGTCGAAACCAGCGAGGGGGCGGCAGAAGCCGCCACTCCGGAGAATCCTCCGCAGACCTCTCCAGGGCATGGGTCATCATCTCGGCCTCGCCGCCGCGCTGCGGCAGCTTTGATGGCTGAATTCGAGAACCATGCCCAGGAGAGGGCCCGGCGTGCTAACGCACGCAAGAAACGGGCGGAGGGGACTCCGGAGGAGGCCCAGTGATGGGCCTTCTGCCTTCTGTTTTTTTTTTTCTTATTTTCTTTTCTGTCTTTTCGCTTTCTGCATGTTTTTTGTTTTCTTGATTACTTTCGGCTCTATGGCTTTGGCGTTCGGGGTCGCTCCTTGGAGCAATCTGTTTGTTTAAGCATAGCGTGAAAGACAGACTGGGTGTGGGCTGGAGTTTTGTTCTTTCATTATTTTCTTTTCTTGTATTTCTTATCTCTTGTCGATCGTTTGTCTTCATCTTTCTTTTCTTTCCACGCCAGCTCCTCGTGAGACCACCCGGTGGCAGGGCCGGACTTGTTTCTTGGACCTCCCAGGGGTCAACGAGTCGAGCGGCATGCAATTATTCAATTGGCAGTCATCCCCGGAGAAAACGCAAATTGGTCAATCAAGCAAGACCAAACAGTCAGTCCCAGAGCATTGACTACGACAACGAGGATGAGGGAAACGTGCATCGCTGAAGGGTATAAGTGATTCCACAATGACTGATGCAGACGACAGAGCCAGTCAGTGAAAATGATCTTATACATGAGATGAACCCGAGCCTTCTGCAACGAATCCCATCCCTCGTGTGATCGCCGGTGACCGGGCCCTGATTATTCTATTGGACCTCCCAGGGATCAAGTCGAGCGGCGCGCGCAATTCTTCAAGAAGACAGCCAAATCAAAACCAAAAAAAACCCAAAAAAAGTTAAATGACCAAAAGACCAAGTAACCCCACGGGAAACTTGAGAAAACTCAGAACCAGAAAAGAAAGACTCAACAAGCATCGGAAAGAACGGAAGAAGAAAGACCACGACGACATATAATTCTGGGATCAACTGTACTGTATTCTATTGACTTCGATTCGGGCTGCTTTTCAACTTCTTTTCCTCATTTCTTTTTTTCGATTTGCATTACAGCTGTGAGGATCAATTTGTTCTCTTTCTACTTATTTTCAGATCTTGTGTCTTTCTATACATCTTTTGGGTTCTTTTCTTCACATGAGAGACATCTTAGCTATATATGTAACGTTAGCTGGATCTTAATATAAATGAGATTGCGGATTGTCTCTTGAAAAACGAGTCCATTAACCCGGCTGTTTGGCCGCAAAGTAGCCTCAAATCTTTGAGTCCAAATGATTGCTTTAAGGCACCAAGGCACCAAATTCCTCCACTCACCTGACCTGAACTTTTCCCGACCTCCACTTTTCCTTCTATACAACTCCCTACGCACTTTTCGTAATCAATTGACTGCAACAAACCAACCCACCCTCTAAGTTCAACACACCAATATTTGAAAGCATTACTTTAGGTCTCAGAGGGCGAATAGTAATCATGTCCAACCAACAAAACCAACCCCCGCAACGGCGCGTCATTATGGACCCTCACAATTATCAGCGTCCGACGACGCGCCCTCGTCCCGTCCAGGATATTCGGCAGACGAAGGAGTATAAAGTTGCTGCCAGGCGGTAAGATGCCTTCCTTTTTGTTTTTTGAAGTCCTTGTCCTTGGTTTGTTCCGGTGGGATTTCTGTTTTGGAGTGAGCTTGCATCCACTTGGGATGTGTGGTATTCATTCAAATGGAGATTCGATGTGATGTGGAGGAAGGGAATACTAGGAAAACAAAAATACCATGAAGGTTTTACTGACGACCGATACAACATAGATGGCTTTCGACGATCGTGGCATTGCCGATCCTGATGTATACGTCTTATATGCTTTTTGAGAGGAGTATGTTTCTCACTTCCTAGCCCCCCCTCCCATTTTTTTACCCTTTTACCCTGTTGGTCGTCCCTTCGGATCCTCATTCTGTATTTACTGCTCTGTTGTTGCTCTGCTGGTGTATGTTTGTGTTTGTTTTCGGATGAAAGTTACCCTCGGATTGAAATTGCGCTGGCTATGGTTTTTGATGCTGACGATTGGGTTTATAGCGTATGGGAATAAAAGTCAGAGGAGGTTGCCTTCGACTACGCCTTCTTCTACCCCTGGTTTGCCATCCTCGGGGGAGGAGAGTAAGAAGGATGATGATGGGAATTAGATGTATCTTAGGTATCCGGGGTGTTGGTTAGTGGGGGGAGAGGGCTTTTGTCTTTGTTTGGTCCTTTTGTATGATAGGTGGTTGCGCCGTGATGAGTGAGTTGGCTGGTTCATCTTGACTAGATTATATTTGGAAATGTTCATGTACCTTATCATTGCATGTATTTGATTCTTTGTATTATGTTGTGTTTCATGGTCATTCCATCTTAATCGATCTTTTCTAGACACTTTCTGTTTGTCATATCTTCTTTTCTTTTCTTTCGACAATATCAACTCCGTCAATCAAAGCTTCTCACCAGTAACCGTCTCAACCACTTTTCCCTCCATTCAATCCACATCCCTTCCTTCTCACAATGCAGTCCAGAAACTATCATCAACACAGTAACTCCCCATCCCCAGATCCCTGATCAGACACCCTCCACAAACTTCGGCACCGCACACATCCCCAAAATCAACGTACTCATCGACCGACTATCATCCACATGGCCCACGAACCCGACATACCCGCACGGCACCTTCTCTTGCACGCCGTCGTCGCGCACAACAGTCCGCTTGAACTCGTGGATCACGATCGGGCTGTCCGCGCAGCAGAGGTCCACGCTAGTGCCTTCGTTGTCGGAAGGGACCCAGTCGGTGTCGGTTGGGTGGAGGGGTGGTGGTGGGGTTATGCTTTCGTCGCTGTTCTCGGTGTCTAAGTCGTTGATGGTGGTGGGGAGGTTGAGGGATGGGTTATTGTTGTGGTTGGTGATGTGCGCGTGGATGTGAGTGGTGGATAGGTTGAAGTCCAGGTCCAGGTCCTCGGAGTCGTCTAGGTCTTCTCCTTCGATGGTCTGGATGATGGTGCCGGCGGTGAGTGCGGTTTCAGCTTCTTCGTCATCATCATCATCATCTTCATCGTCTCCATCGAAGGATGATGCGACGGTTGTAGTGGCGGGCGTGGAGATGGTAGCAGCAGGACTGTTCGTGAGGAGGGAAGTTGGACTCAAGAAGGTGCTGTTGTCTGAGAAGACGTCGTCGACTTGATGGGTGATGCCCATGCTGGTGACGTTGACATGATTGCCAACAACAAAGGTAGTAGTGACGATAGGATGGGCATCCACCTCGTTATCCTCCACATCAGCCAGGAACCCGGCATCTTCGTCCACCTGCATCGCCGCATCCCCATCCCCGTTCACCACGAGATCAGCAGGACCACCCTGGAGATACTCACCCTCCTCCCCAGCAAACGAAGACCCATCCCCAAAATCACCCCCGACAGCCGTCCCCTCACTTTCTTCACTCTGCCAATCCTCCTCCATCTCCTCATCCGTACTCGCCGTCTCAGTCCCATCCCCTCCCTTTCCATACCCATCTTCATCTCCATACCCATCATCATCATCATCAAAATCCCCACTCCCATCCCCTAACCAAAAAGCCACATCCACCCCCAAACCCATACCCATACTACTAGTCGAAACCCTCTGCCCACCCCTGTAGCAACAACAACCTTATCCGCCAACTTCACATTCCGCAAAAACACACTCCGGAAGCAATATCGTACGCGGTACACCCGCTGCCCCAGTTTGCGGAGCACGGAGGCGCGCAGCTTCGTTTTCACTTTCTGGTTCGTCATCCCGCTGAGACGCCAGGGGAGGTGGAAGATGGTGCGCATGAAGGAGGCGAAGAGGAGGGGGGTTGATATGGCGGTGCTGGCGAAGGAGAGCGCGAAGATGATTGTGTAGATTCTTCTTCCTCTTTCTGAGCCCCCTCTTACAGAGGAAGGGGGTGAGAGATTAGAAGGTGAGGTAAAGGGTGGGTTGGTGGGGGGTTCTGTGTGATTGTTATGTGCGAGTTCGGCCAGACGCATGGCGAGAGCATGATGGGTCGGATGCAGGATGGCAGTCGAGGAGATAATGAAGCCAGCGATCCTGGGACCGTGCTGGGTCAGTGTTTCTTCAAGGGTGTCGAGCGAGGTGACTGTTAGGAGATGGGCGTCTCGAGAGATCTTCGCTAGTAGGGATGTGTATGATGAGCGGCGGATCGGTAGAGGGGAGGATGGTTGCTGAGAGGATGGAGAGGATGGTGATGAGTCGGTTTCTGAGACTGCTGGGGTGGTCGGGCTCACGATCACGATGATCGGTTTGGAGGTGGACTCGGTGAAGTTGGAGCGGCAGGGACTGGTTAAGGGGATTTCTTGATGAGAGGAGGCCATTTTGGGTGCGAAGAGGAGATATGGGAAGAGATGAATCAAAACAGGTGTGGGGGAGACAGAGAGGGAGCAAGGATCAAAGAGATGTTGGTTGTGAAATGGAACTTCTCGCTTGTAACAGAACGAAGAGTCATGAGCAAGTGAATGATCCAATGTCAGTCCCTCTGTCTTCCAAAGCTCTGCTAGCGCTACCTAAACCAAGGCAACCGTAAGATTCACAACAAGCCAGTAAGTACATTGCACTGTCTAGCCACAAATTTAAATCCATCATCAGATCTAATCAGATCTAATCAGATCTAGTTAAAACATTCGTCCCAGTTTCCTCCAGATCGAGCAAAGCTCAATCCCCGAACAAACTCTCCCAACTTGCACCGACCCAGACGATCAGTCTTGCAGCCATGAAGAGGCACCACGCGATCATTGACAAGCACGCGCACCAGGGAATCAGACTCCCCGCTGCACTGCATGGCCTCGATATACGCGCGAGCCCCGAACGGAACTAACCAAGCGGACGAGTATCCATCGGTCTCCTTAATGGTCTGCACGGCCGTCTGAGACAGAGGCTTGGTGCCGTTATACAATCCCAGCGCAAAGAAAGCTGAAACCATCAGGTTGTCATGCGAGAAGTCGGCATACAACGCGGCATTCACAGGAAACGTAGCCGGATTCGAGTCCAGGGTCCGGTTAGTGCTGGTATGATCATGCACACGGCTCTTCGTCAACCGGGCAATCAGCTCGTTCGTGAATCCTATCCCCTGCGCCGGACCTAGCGGATTCCCAGCCCCGTAGCCATAATACTTGCTCAGAGACCGGAAGTAGTCGAACTGCACCCATTCGGCGTGACTGAACAGCGCGCAGAACGGCGACAGTTCGCTCGCGTCGGGCGTCGCTGCCATCGTCTCAAACGAGCACAGATCCATCAGACTGACCACATCGTCGTCCGACAGTTTAATCCCCGAGATATCAGCCTCCAATCGGTGACGGATCGCCGGCGCAAACACCGCCATGAACTTCTCCTCCACTTCATCCGACAGCTCGCTATCCTCGAACGCCGTGCACACCCCATGATCCAGCGTGTTATTGAACCCGTCCGTCTCCGGAATCACAACGCTAATCACCGGCGTCGTCTTGTTCCCCTCCCCCAGGTGAGCAGAATCCCGCTTCTTCGCCTGCTGGAACCCCTCAATGAACTTCTCCCCAGACGCTATCACGCGATCAGACCCAGAGGCCCTAATGAAAGGCACATTCCGGCGCGCAAGCGACGCATACCGTCGATAGAACTTAACCCCCGAGTCCACGAGCTGGTTCTCCCCGAAGGTGGTCAGATTGTCGCTGCCCAACTCGTACGAGTAGCTCTCCAGAAAGGCATATTTGCCCGTGAGCGTGGTCGCGTTCTTCTGGATCGCCCCGATCAGCTGCGCATACTTCTTCGACTTGGATTCTGTCGGATACCGGGCCCCGTGGCGCGAGAGGACCTGGGCAAAGGTGAGTCGACACTCGCCCGGAATGTCTGCGGGGAAAGCCGACTCATTGGCCAGGGAGAAGAACGGTGAGTATTGGCCCCATAGGTGTGAAATCTGCGGGGAGCATTGGTTTCCGTGGTCCACGGTGTTGCAGGAACCCGTGGGTTGATGGATGGCTGGGGAGCCGGAGACTCTAGATGCATGTTAGTACATACCACTACTCAATTGCATCTCTCAAATTGAAACAAGCAAAGCAAAACACAAGAAGAGACGAGAAGAAGGAAAACTCACCCCCAGAAATACCCAATCCAAAGTATCAACGACAGCATCGCGAATGCCATACTACCTACAACAAAAAATTTCCGAAGGACAGCCCGCCGACGGGACTGCCGGACCAGACGGTCCTCATATAGGACGGGTCCCTTCATCATGCGCGTCTCATGATGAGAACCAGGCTGCCGAGGCAATCGGCCCTGTCGATCACAGGCGGAAGCGTAGCACGCCGTCCGGAGTCGGACTGGGATTGGGCGAACGAAAGGGGGCGGTTGCTTGAAAGTGTAGAAAGTGGAAACGCAATTAATACTGTTCGGCGTGGTAGATTGGTAGGGCTAACGGCCTAGGTTCGCTCTAACAGGGGTTATTCTGCCCGTCCACATCCTGAAGTTGGTAGGAGATTCAGGAGAAGAGACAGACTTGTGCGAGGGTCCTTGATGGCCGATGCCGACACGTCAGGCTGGGCACCTCAGGCATTCAGGCACTCGGGCACGTGGGTGGGCGGTTGGTCGGTGCCTGGCTGCCTGAGGAATGTGGTTATCCCTTTTCGGGACGGGGATTAGGGCTCCCTGTCTGTCGCGAGAGACCAGATAACTATACGATATATGGGACAAACAACAAATCTATCAAGCTGCACAAAAGGAGAGGCACCAAGAAGGCTGTCTGAAAATGAAAACAGATCAGGATGACTCGGACCTCCTCTCCTCAAGACGTGCATCGGAGATCCGTCGCTAAATGCTTAGTTGGTTTGGCATAGATTTGGACCCGAACTGGCTTGGGTCCACAGGAGGGATCTTCAGCAAATTGACGGTGCACAGTACACTTTCCAAGGGTTGGCTGACAGACTAGTAAATCAACAATTAATGCAATCTAGAAGACGTGGGAACAAGAATGACCGGTATCTACGAAGAAATAGTGGACAATCTTATGCAGAAAAGCCCGACTCAGCATCGATAAGAGCGAAGACTGAGGGCTGAATTCCATCGCCCATGCTACTGCTAGTTAACATTAGCATAAGGTTACATCGCGACTCCCCACTTGATTGATAACAGCAACGATCTTCATCCGATATCGCCGACCCGCGACTCCGACGGTCCGTCTTTATGTTTTGCTTGTTCACCGCCAGTGCGAAGTGATCCTCATATGTTCCATCTTTTATCTTTTTTTCGTCGATACTTTTTTACATGTTATCTTATATTCCAGGAAGATTGATGAGAAACAAGTGAATCCCCGTATGAATTTATAATACACAGTCTATGGTGACACACACCATAACACAAGCCAAGTGGGATGCAACACAAACGAGAGCGAGCGAGACAGAAATAGAGAAAGAAAAAGAAAAGAAGGAAGTCTTGCTCTCCCCATCTAGCCTCGCTTGACGCCCAGACTCTATATAACAAACCCGTGGCATCGTTTTGTCTAAATCAGTTCGCAACCATGCAAGTAAGACAAAATGCCAACAACACCAGCTAAACATCAGAGAGCCTTCCCAGTAGCCCAAATCGAGCAAATTCAACCAGCCTGGAAGCGCTGGTCAACCCATGCCGTCCAAAGTCGACTCGCGTACAGCAAAAAGAAACGAAAATGAAAGCAGTGCCCCAGATAACAAGGAATATGACCGGACAGAAAAGCAAAAAGAAAATAAGCAAAACAGAAACGTCCAGAAGTCCAAAAGAAATGGACCTGAACCACCAGACGAAGAAAAGAGCGAGAAAAAGCAGAACCCCTTTTTGTGTTTTCGCGCCCACTCGAATGCACTCGCCAACAACCAGGTTGATCACGCTATTGTAAGCAATGCTATTCAATGCAGTGGAGTCCTCGCCTCAGGCGAGTTATAACAAAGTAGTGCAGTCTTGTATCGAGATCCGGATACCAAGAAACAAGAAATGAAAAGTATATAAGAAAGAATATCCAAGGAAAAGAACTATATCGGAACGAGAGTTCCGCGAGATAAATGCTTCGTTACCCTTCAAGGGCAGAGAGCTTCCCATCCGATGATGTCGAGGAGACGGACATGTCACGCTCCTATTCAAGGACGAGCCCATGTACCCGGATATTGAGACAACGACTTGGCCTGGTGCTCGTCTGCGAGAACTCCACCTTCGGCGTGGCTGATAGCCGACGAGGGATACTGCGACGACACAGAGGACCAGCCTCCTGGCATTCTGGCAGACGCGAGGGGAGGGGTGTTCGAGGCTGGATGCGATCCTGTCGGGGCATCTACTCTCCTTATAACATAGTGATCACGCTCGGAGGGCGTGTTCTCGACCGACGATCGGAAAGCCCGAGGCGATGCTGGCCGGGAAGAACCCTGACCGGCAGGCCCCAGTCGGCTGGCCTGTTCACGATAGAAGTTTCTTTCCGATCGATAGTGATCTCGCTCCTGCATCAGAGCCCGGATCTCTTGGGTCTGTCGTTGCAGAATCTCGGCCTGTTTGCGGATCTCCTCTTGCTGGGCAGTGATCTTTTGCTCCATCTGCATCTCGTTTCTCTTTCGGTTGCGGAACCTCCTCGATGCATCGCTGTTGGCTTTCCGCTTCTCTGCCTGGCTGGATGAGCCCGACTTGAGATCCAGGATGCATGGGATCATCCCAGGCAGAGGAACATTTTCCGTCTGAGACCCTCCCATGCCTGCTGTTGCTGCTGTTGTGGTGTTTGCTGCTGCCGTCGTTACCGCATCATCCCCGACATGTCTAGTTCCAGCCACGACGGATGGAAGACGAGGCACCGGGTCCTTGGCCGTGAGAGAAGACGAGGCCATGAATGGCGGCGCAGGGGGCGGTCCCGACATACCATTCAACGACGGAGACGACCGGCCGAACTGACTGAAGGCGGAAATGGGCGTTGTAGGGCTCGTCTCCTGGGGACTCAGGTTTGGCGTGGGAGCCGCACTCGTTCGCCGGCTGTGAAAGGTCGGGGTTGAATGGATTGACATGGACACCGGCTGTTGATGTGCTGGCACCGAGTGAGCCTGTCCAGTAACCGACTCAAGGGGCATTGGGGAAGTAGGAGTCCCGGAGTACAGCCCCGGTCGTGATTCATGTGCCAAGGGAGACTGAGAGGCACTGACTTTGCCGGGAAGGCCAGCCCCTGCGTTGACAAACCGGGCCGATGGCGAAAGAGGCGTACTCATCTGGCGATTTCTCATTCCGGGAGAGGCAGACAGTCGTCGAGCATGTAGTGAAGGCGAAGGGAGATGAACAGAGGGAGACGACGGAAGACGCTGGTGGGACGCACGGACGGACGCCTGTTCCCCCAGTGCCTCTCGAGCAGCAGCCTCAGCAGGGCCCGCGGCGGCGATCGAACCCGGTTTAGCAGGGGGGTTCAAGATGGATTGAACGCCGATGGGACGAAGCTGCGTCGATTTCAGCGGGGGTTCCACCGGAGCCGATGGATTCCACGAAAGAGGCCGAGGACGCACGGGGTCACGACCGTCCACAGGCGAATCGTCCTCTACGCGAGGGCGTTTCTTGTCGAGAATGGCGTGGGTGTCTGATCGAAGGAGTGCATCGTCCGCTGAAGGGCCAGAGACCGAGGAAATCTGCGACATATGCTCCGAGTCTCGTTCGATGGACTGACGCAGGGACTGGGGGCATGGCGCGGGGCCCCCTCTCTCCAGCTGAGCCCGAGACTCTTGACGCGGGGCGTGAGAGAGGGAGCCGGTCGGTTGGGAAAGATGGTAGCCAGACAGCGAATGATATTGGTGAGAAGAATGCACCGGGTTGGGGTATGGAGGACTAGTCAACACACTGATCCCTAGAGCAGCCACGGTGGAAAGAGGGGAAGGGAATAAACCGGGGAAAAGGGAGGAAGAAAAATAAGGTGCAATCAAGATCAATGGGAGGTAAATAAGAAGGTATAACTGGGATTTTAATTCATGCAAATTCCTGTCTCCGTCTGGCTCCGTGGAGGGCAATATAGTGGTAGTATGTTTACTGCAGAGCGGTAGACAGAAATTATATATACCAAAGGTAGGAATCAATCCAGGCGAGAGAGAAAGGAAGTACAAGAAGGATCAAATCTGGAGGGACAGGAAAGAGTGTTTATTAGAGAAAGATTGCGGTTGAGAAGGTGTGAGAGAGGGAGAGAGAAGGAAGAGACAAAGAAGAAGCCGGGAAGGACAGGAAAATTAATAAAGAACAACAAAGATGTTGAAGTTGGTAGTTGCTGAAATATTATAATTCTCTAGATCACAAACAGTTAAGAGAGAGGAAAAAGGAAATATCAAAGAAGAAATATACAATCGAGAAATAATCAGGGAAAAAGACCCAGAATAATAGAGAAAAGAAAAAACATCCGATTAGCCCAAAAATCAAAATGCAAATCACAAAAGCTAGAGAAAAATGGTTTTTTTAATCTTCAAAAAATGAAAAATGATAATACATAAAATCCAACGAATAAATACCTGATTAATCTGATAATTACCAGTCGGTTCCCGATTTTCCAATGCAATCCTACATACGAAGTTCGTCGTGACGGATTTGCTTCCCAGCAGATCGCCGTTGACGGTTGACCTAAAGCAGGACTTCAATTCAGCGGTGTGCAATATGGAGAGGGAAATCCAAAAAATACGGAATATAAACAAAAATTTAGAAAGGAAAAAAAAAAAAAGAAAAAAGAAAAAAAAAAAAAAAGGAATGGAATTATTATTGTTTTAGGGGGGGAGGATTTAAAGTGGGGGAGAAGGCGAAGTTTAGTTTTGGGGACTTCTTAGTGCGGGTGGAGATGGGAGGGAAAAAGTCCCGAGAATAAAGGAATTAAACTGACCGGGGGGTGTCAGAGAAATTTGGGAGAGGGAGGAAGAAAGAAAGAGGAAGGTGAAAGGGTTGTGAAAGAGAAGAGGGAGGTGGAAAGGAAAGGAGAGATGGTGATGGTGGAAATAATTTTACGACGGCGTCATGGCCGGTGTTCAGGAGCCGTTGATAGTCACTGGGGCGGGCGAGCGATCATTGGATCAGGGGATAAGCATCGGCCAGCGGTCCATGGTCCTGCACTCTCGTTCTTTCTTCCAGGCATACGGAGTTATATGTACCTTTAGACAATGTCGAATTCAGTCTGCCGGCATGCTATTATTACTACCTAGGTAGATGTACAGTGTCTGTAGTATGTATGTATGTGCATGTACCTATGTATAGCGATATGGCAGTATGCAATTCGGTAGTGAATACTCCGCAGAATGCAAATAATGTAAATTCCCGCCGATACAGCATTACTGTACGGGCGGGGCGGTATTGGCTGCAGCCATGGTTTGGGCGGCGCAAAGTGGGGGCAGATCCAGGGACTGAAACTTTGAATTTGCAAACCGAAGCCTTCTTCTGATCGGGTGGGATCCGGCAACGAGTGAGTATTTCTCAATCCCCCTTTCCGTACCTTCCTAAGTAGTCGGTACATGTAAGTACCTGCCTACTTCGACGTCAGGTACTTCGTAACGAGGTACATACCACTCCGTATAATAACGATTAAACTTCCTCTAGCTCGACGCAGTGTCTGCAATCATAACGAGACAGATCTAGCTGCTCGGTTTCTCCTTGCCCTTGCGCCCGGGACTGATCTATCTATTCCATCTATCATCTGGCGCCCCTCCGGAGATTTGACCCCAAAGCGATCCCTTCGTATCCAGTTGTCTTCATCTTGACTTACCTCAGATTCCACGGGATGGAATACAGTACATCGACGGTAGTCTTATGGCCGGAACGCCACCGGGCAGAATGGCATCTGCAGGTCATCGTCATGCGCATGGGGCCGCCGAACAAGTTGACAGGGAACAGGGGTTCTGCTTCTGATGTAATCCAGTAAGCCAGCAATCCGGTCACTCTCCTCCAATGGCACCGGAGACAAAGCAAAGACGGTCCAGGGTCGATTCAAATCAAGAAAGAATCTCACCGAAAGAAAGACAAAAATAGCATGCACATCCAGTGAACATCCAAGTCACCCAACAAAGAACAGGGAGCCAATGAATATGGGCCAACGGTTCCCCTTCTGCAGAATTCGAGCCATTGACTCAATTCAGTGTCGCGGCGATGACAGCGCAAATGAAGACCGACGGGGACTATTGATGGATAAGCGGCCCTACTTGCAAGCTGGGGACCTCCTTTGCACAATCCAGCAGGGATTGACCGGTTGTCCATGGTAGCCGGTGTCGATCCCCGAGCGTTTTCTGTCATTGGGTTGGAGTGGTCTTCGTTATTGGGTCATGGGCTGATGGGCAGAGACCATCCAAATCCCACCCACTGGAGACTGGAAAGTGGAAAGTGGAAAGCCCCAGAATTAGGACTCGGATAGGAATTCCCGCGAATATCTGGCAATCTGCCTGTCTGCCTGTCTGCCTGTCTGCTAATGCTCCCGCTATGCCCGGAGTACGTAAGCGGGCCAGCATTAGCGCTGCATATCAACGGGCGAGACCTCGGCATCTCCACCGGATGGCTTTTAGGCGGTCGGAAGAACGGAGAGCATTTAGCCTCGACTCGACGAGTGCAACTTGCGGGCAGAAATCATGGTTCTGGAGATCAATCATGTTCTTCAACCGGAGGAGCAATCCCAGCGTCGCTTTGACCACGGTTCCTGTCCTTCCAGAACCAGTGCAGAGCTGGTAAGCCCGATTAATGCGCCTTCAGGAGGATATGTCCATGGATGCTGAAACGAAGGAGAGTCGTACTTCCTTCGCCCAGCCGGCGACTAGAAACAAGGTACAGCTTTAGGGTTCCCGCCGCAGAGACCCGGTTGGACCAGACAGAGGCTGGTTTCAGGAAAGAAGATCCTTCGGGATACTTCGTCGGTCGCATCCCCAACTCTAGCTTTCCCCCTTCCCATGGATTCGAACAGGATGATCGACTCCGGCCGTGGGGATCTTCCCAGTTCACCGTGTGCTCGCATCCGTTATGCTCTGCACCCTGCGGCTTAAGATCCGACCCGTCAATTCCTGAGTTTCGGACTGTTGGCTCGGAGGTTCTGCCATTTGCGTCCCGCATTAATTTACAGATACTATAATAACATGGCTATGATATTGTATTATATTAGCCTAGTGGTTCTGACATTCTATCTCGGCTATACGGACCATTACTTGTTACTGTTAGGTCTGTTAGACTGCTAGCCTCGAGGTACTTACTCCGTAGTTCAGGCCGTTCATTTGCCGAGTTGGTGGCTAAGGTCCGGTGGAAATTTAAGACGCATCCAGCTGTCCAATCTCATACATACAAATCTAGTTACTGCCTGTTCGACACAGTCGAGTCGACGAAATTACCCTTCCGCCCGGCAGACATCCTACTGGACCGTTGAAAGAAGCTCTGCGACCGGGAGGCGCACAGCAGTGCATCCGAAAGAGCCGTTGCGCGCCCTCGCAAATCCAAACCCGTGGAACAAAGCCCGGTGGCGAGTTTGTTGACAAAGAAAGATGCGATCACGGGAGATGGTGGGGGGGGGGGGGGGGGGGTGGGAAAACGGACAAGGAGATGGAGCTGAACACAACGGACAACTCGAGACATTTCATTCGCATGGTGCAAGTAATAGGCGTCACAATTTTGGGTTGAGGGATTATCGTACGGAGTCGCGGTTGCTACTTTTTAGTCTTTTGTAGGTGGTTCACTAGCCCCCCCGGATTCTTTCACCCTGTCGGATCCGGATTTCCACTGGTTCAGCCTGGGCGCCACCATTTTCATTCTATAGGTACCGTTAATTGGTTACTGGTATTCACTTCTGAGAGTTTACATGTAGACTAAGGTACGTTGGTTGTACAGCTAACGGTCCTAAAGTTACCTGCCTAATTCAAATTGTTACACCCTATTGTCGCAACTCCTCGAATTAGCTAGGTACATACCTAAAGTACTGCCTAGTTCCTGTCGCAACTTGCACCTGGATTCGCTAATTCATGCACGCCGTCCAGACAGGCAAGACCTGTCATCCTGAATGCACGGGACGTCCACTGGCCCCGGCGCTCGCTCGGCTTTTTTCTCTGTTGGTTGGCTAGGGACGAGTTATCGCAAGTTCAATGATGCTCCTAAATCCTACCTTTTCAAGTTACTGGTCAACATGTTAATTTGTCAAAAGTGCCGAGTCCCCGAAGTCAAAACACTGCACATACGGAGTGTATTCCTCATCTACTACTAGGGAAGTCGCTCCACCACGGGGGTCAATCATTCACCCGGGAAGGTAAAACGACGGGCCTCGATTAAGATTACGACGGGGAGGGCCGCGGCACGTCAGTCTACTACTATCTTGATCTAGTCCTCCGTTCTCACGGACTGTCGCTGTCACTGTCAGGCGATTTACAAACAATAACCCTGAAGGCTAGCAAATTGGTATGCCTGTTAGCATCCTTGACGGATGAAACAATCGTGAGACTCATCGTGGGGAGCCTAAGTCCTAAGTCAATGCGCGCCGGTCGAGCCAACAACGGGATTGGGAGGGGCCAGGTCGGCAGGGGGCGGTTTGGGAATCGTCAGCCCTGAGGCCCTTTTCAATACAACAAATCACTCGGCAGGACTGTCGAAGCGTCTGGGTCTGGGTCTGAGTCCGAATGGTCCTGAGACCGGAACTGAGACTGAGGCGAAAATGTCGCGGGATTTGGTCGAGTCTGGCCCCTTTCCCATCCCAGTCAGGCCACACAAAGGGGTCAATGACTGGATTCGATGTGCAGTCTGGACTCGATTGATTCGCAAATCAATGCTCTCGAGGTAGCAATAGCTGACGAAAGGTTTCGGACTCGTCAGATGAAAAGAACCTAAACCGTACGATGGAGTTTGTGACCTGTCGTAGTGAAGCCAAGGACAACGGCTTCCCGGTTTTTAATTCAATCGACGGGGTGCAGTGCCGTCATGCACGGTGTTTTTATGAGCCAGTAGTTCGCATCATTCGAGCTTGGGAAAGTGTGGCCTGTGCTGTTGGCGTTGCGCCCTGGATCAGTAAGTGATCCATATCGGTCCGATATATATCTGTAGGGTTGATGCAGGACACGTCGATCATCTGTCAATAAATCGGCATCGGGGTTTGATTCGACGTGCGGCTTGGTGTGCAGAGTAAGGAATAAAAGCGCTGGGAAATATTGCACAATGGTACCTGTATCAGGAGGACAAATGATCGCAGGATCGTCGAATCTTATCGTGACATCGGACGCTACGCAGTCTGATATTAGCCCCTCCGGTTCAATAGTCTCTCGATCCCTGAGCAGTGAGCACTCGATAGATCGAGACTGGACTGATGGCAAGGCTACCCTAGGATGATCCAGACTCCTTGCAGAAACATTTGATCACTTGGACAGTGTGACCTAGAGCAAAAAGAAACGAGACATGAACCCTGCTAGTTGATTGTTGGTAGTTGTGGCAAGTAAGAAAGAAGGCGTATTGCCAGTCTGCCTGTCATCATGATTTAGTCAAGTTACCCAACTAGAAACACAAACAAACGCAGTCCAATGCATGAGCAGAATACCTCCTATTACCATTACATCATACAGCCAGGGCCGTAATCGAGAATCGCAAAAAATCGACTCCCGTCTGTCTCTGCAGGACGCTTAACAAAGTTTATCACCAACCAGTTCCACAATCCACCCAGACAAGCCGGTCTGAGTCGGAGGTTTTCACCAATACGAGGCGAATCAGCGCGCCCCGTTGCCCTAGAAAGAAGTTCTGGAAAATTCCTAATTTTGGATCCCCGGCGGGTAATCTACGGAGGACGGGCTGTGTCTGGCACTCTGCCTTCTCTGGAAATCAGGGAATGACGATGGCTGAAGTCAATCCCATACGATCATGGTCAGACAAGGATCTCGCTGGGCTGACTGACGATGGGGCCGGCCGTGCAGTCATGTCGATCAGTTGGAGGGCTTTGCGATGGCCATTGGAGGGGGGCCGATTGGGGGGAAGTTTCTGCAAGGGGCCGGTACTGCAGGCTTAACTCTTCTTGGTCATGTTCACACGGATCATCGTTTTTCGTTGACGATTGGGGAATATGTTGTGGAAGTGAAGGAATTATTGGTGTCCGGGCTGACCGATCTGGATAGGTAGCTAGCCACTTCCTGGATGGATTGTGGCTAGTGATTGATGGACACACATTTAGGTAGACAGACATACACGGAGTACATACATACATGAATACACACAAGAAGAAATAAGTTACTCTGAGTCTGACCCTCAATTTGCAAAATTCGTAATACCGACTGCCTTCGATGCGAGCTTTAGCAGAATGGGGCCAATCTAAAACATATTAACTTAACTCAGACCCTCATCCAGCCCTCAGCTTATCCACTTGCATGCCACGTTGACCTGCTTTTCCCTCGGCTGAACGATGGGGACGCTGCGTCGACGGCTGCTCTCTAGCATATGTATTACTGCGGTAGACTACTACTATGAATATTGGAGCTTTTAGTTTGTTAGCGCCGTGCAACATCACCATGAAGGTTCCTAGCTTGTCCGTCATTCCGTGTCCTCGGTGCTTTTGTTATCCCCGACGGGTCTGGACTGCGAACCATCTGGCAGGGCGAGAGACAAGACAGCGCGAACTACGAGACACTATTGATTTGTGAACCAGGAATGCGGCGCCCTGAATGGGGAAGACGTTCGCCATCCGGCCAAGAAATCCTGGATTCCATCCTTCCACGAGGTCGACCGCGGTCGCTCCGTGGGATGGCGATGTAACTGTATTATCAATATCCGGAGAGAGCCGTAGATATGAACGAAAGGGGTTTGGCTTTTTTTTTGGTTCCTAGTATTTATTTTGGATTGTTTATTTTTGAACATGAAACAGGGCAGGAAGCCCAAATACGAAGTTTTGGTTTCAGCTGCCACGGTTGAGAGGTGTCTTGAATCCTCTCGGGTTGAGAACTGTGTGCAAAGGACAGCTTATCCACAGTCGATCCGATCTGCGATCTCCCCGGTCCCCTTGGGACTTTGGGGGGGAAGTTTTAGAATGATTTTCGCGCGATTTTCGGTCGCTTGTCGCACTGCAATCGGGTCGGTTTTTGGTTGTTCCTGGTTCGACCCACTTGGATATCCGAGTAGAAACTTGGATGTTAGAACGGCTCTAACTAGAAGAACTAGGATCCTGTAACAGTTGGTGTTTCGATGGCATCATTGCACTCATGCTGAACCTCGTGTTGGTTTGCAGCAGAATTTTAATCATCCATGTTGGCTGACTTCCAAAGCAGGTGTAGCAAAGCCACATGTTGGCAAGGGGGTTCAAAACCTGGCCAATATATACCTTGAATTCCCCTCATGGCTCAATGGTCTGGATCTTTGGAATCAGATTGTCAACAAGGGTTTTCGTGCGACCCTGGGACGCCTTGGTGTCCGAGATCTGGGTGAATGCCAGTGGTTCCCTACGCTGTCCCCCGACATCGTGTAACATGCCCGGCCTCCGGAGTGTCACCTCGAATCCTCCACCACGGCTCCCCGTGAGGTCTTGCCTGCGAAATGGAGACCGGGAAGCGCCATGTGGAAACTACGCGTCATACAACCTTTTTTCGAGAATTTCTTTGGGGAGGTTAAACGGTGAGTCGAGACATCCCGAGACATTGCCCCGGTCTATCTGGCCAACCGGGTGACACAGTGCGACGTAAGCGGGAGATCTGGCAGCGACTTAGTTGCTTCATCTGTACGGAGTAGGACGACCGGGAAGCCAGATTCCGTGGTACGGACGGTGATCGGAGAATTTGGAACATCTTAAGACGTTTCGAAACTGGTCCTCATGTCAGAGAAATCCTCGCAATGATGCTATATATCTATGCTGGAGATCGATCGTCGAGGACAATACATCATTGTCGGCACGTTGGCTCTTATCATCGCAACACCTTTTCTAGACAAGAAATGATGTGTCTGGCAATTGCAGGCAGCAGGACTAGTGTCTTTCACCCTAGTCAAAACGCCTATCTGCTATTTGGTTCTCAAACACTGGATCTCATGGAAAGACAGCACTAAAAGCGTACTAACAAGGCTTTATTGACTCCTTTCCGTCTACCTAGCGTGACGACTCCGAGGACTCATACTACGGAGAATACTAATATCGTCAATATCTCCATTCGCCGTTAGTATCTTTGGGCTGAGCTATTGAAGCCAGTCACTGCCAAAAGCTGCAAGGTCGAGACAATGTCTGGGACCGGCCAGATGTGCTCCTCATATTGTGTTCATGTGGTCTAAAAAGGGGTCATCGCTCTGCCGATAGCGCATACTGGGTGCTTCAGACAGGCGAAATGGAGGCCTCCAGACTTTTAAAAAGTCTGTGGCTCCTGCACAGAGGAGGCAATGACAGGCCCTGGCCGGCAGGACTTTAGTGTAAGGGAGTGTCTGTTAGCTCATGAAGCGTCATAGTATTTGATGCTGATATCGAGTCTGGTGTCCGATAGCATATCATGAGTTGCAATCCAGCAGGACTCAGAGATGAGTGTGGTGTACAGAGTACAGAGTACCGAGTAAAGAGAGGTCAATGATGTGAATGTTATGAAAGTGACGAATTGCTGTAGGAAGAGGAAAGCACCCGATGTTTGCACCATTTGCACAGTCTACACCGGCTCTCCCCGAAGAGGAAGGGCGGATGAGGTAAGCCCCCTGCCCGAAGTGGCTTAGTCGCAGGGGAAAGTTTGTTCCCAACATCTCCGTCGTTGAAGATAACAGAATCTCCTCGTTTCCCTCCGGCTCCTCTTCATCGTCAATTGGACCTATTCCCCCAAGTCCATCATGTTGTTCCGAGCTGCGTGGACCCGTCAGGCTGCGCCTTTGAGGCGTCAGGCTTTTGCCCCCTTTGCCCGTCGCTCCGTCACCACCGACGCCGCTTCGTCGCATGCTGAAAATATTCCGCAGGTTTGTTGAGAGCTCCCGGGAAACACCGAAAAAACTGTTATACCACCGGAAAAGAACCTCTGAATGCTGATGCAAATGCGATCTGTCTCTAGGAGGATGACAAGCCTTTCACTGTCCGTCTCTCCGACGAGAGCTTCGAGACCTACGAAATCGACCCTCCCCCGTACACCCTCGAGGTCACCAAGAAGCAGCTGAAGCAGATGTACTATGATATGGTCTCGACGCGGTATGTATACCCATCCGGAATCCCACTCCTTGGCGCTTAGTATCATTTGTCATCTAACTACTCTCTTTTCTCATTCTACAGGCGCATGGAGATGGCTGCCGACCGTCTCTACAAGGAGAAGAAGATCAGAGGTTTCTGCCACTTGTCGACCGGCCAGGAGGCCGTCGCCACCGGTATCGAGCATGCCATCACTCGCGACGATAAGATCATCACTGCTTACCGTTGCCACGGTTTCGCCTACATGCGTGGCGCTACCGTCCGCTCCATCATCGGAGAGCTGCTGGGTCGCCGTGAGGGTATCGCCTACGGAAAGGGCGGTTCCATGCACATGTTCGCCCCCAACTTCTACGGCGGTAACGGTATCGTCGGTGCTCAGGTCCCCGTCGGTGCCGGTCTGGCTTTCGCCCAGCAGTACAACGAGGAGCCCACCACCAGCATTGTCCTCTACGGTGACGGTGCTTCCAACCAGGGTCAGGTCTTCGAGGCCTTCAACATGGCCAAGCTCTGGAACCTCCCCGTTCTGTTCGGCTGTGAGAGTAAGTTTTCGACTTCCTTTCAAGACATGGCAGCAAGGGATGATGGACTGACTGGTTTGTCCTTCTAGACAACAAGTACGGTATGGGTACCTCCGCTGCCCGTTCCTCTGCCTTGACCGAGTACTACAAGCGTGGTCAGTACATCCCCGGTATCAAGGTCAACGGTATGGATGTCCTTGCCACCAAGGCCGCCGTCCAGTACGCCAAGGACTATGCCGTCGCCGGCAACGGTCCCCTGGTGTTCGAGTACGTCACCTACCGTTACGGAGGTCACTCCATGTCCGACCCCGGTACCACCTACCGTAGCCGTGAGGAGATCCAGCGTATGCGCAGCACCAACGACCCCATCGCCGGTCTCAAGCAGAAGATCCTCGACTGGGGTGTCACGAGCGAGGAGGACCTCAAGAACCTCGACAAGGCCGCTCGTGCCCACGTCGACGAGGAGGTCGCCATCGCCGAGGCCATGCCCGTCCCCGAGAACAACTCTCGTATCCTGTACGAGGACATCTACGTCCGTGGCAGTGAGCCCCGATGGATGCGTGGCCGTACCGTCGACGAGACCTTCTACTACTAGAATGTTTCTCTGACGGGTACGATTAAGCTGGAGCAAGAAGATTGTTTTTTTTTTTAAAGAAACACGGGGTGTTATTATACAGATCTAGAAAAAAAAACAAAAGGCAACAGCAGAGCAGGCTTGGCGGGCTCCTATGCAGCAATACCATGCATGTTAACTTATTGTAATTTAGCCGGGAATTTTATGGTTTTGCATTTTTCTTCCTTTCTCTCCTCTCTTATAGCATTAGGAATAGATACTATTGGAGATTGTTTGTATGTATACTTGCTTTTCCATCCAGCTATCAGGCAAGATAATGGTAAGTAGTCACATTATGTCAAGTGGCACATGAACATGGCAATGTTATTGGGTATCATATCAGCAAACTATGAGCAATATAAGCAACGAAAAACAAATGACTTCACAAGAGAGAGAAAAAGCTAAACCGGTTCCTGCCTCAACATCGTCAGAATCATGTCCTGCATCCTCTGCACCGAATCCAATCGGTCCTCGAACGCCGCCCGGTCCTTCTCCAGTTCATTCCGGATCTCCTGCCTCATTTCCTGCCGCAGCTCCTCTTTGAATTTGCTAATGGCCGCGGCAGAGAGGCCTGTCGGCTCGGAGTCTTCGCCGTCGGAGTCTTGCGGTGAGGCACGTCGGGGGTTTTGATCTCGTTGGCTCGACCCGGCGAGAGACGACGCCAGCGGCGAGGCATTCTGCTGGTCCGGTTTGACCGTGTCGAGGTGTTTGTTCAGCTTGCCGAGCGTCTCCAACATCGCCGACATCATGTTATTGTCTGGCATGGACGTATTCCCCAAGGTTGACGACGAGCCCGCCGCCTTGGTTGCAGGACTTGTTCCGCCGACCATGGGCGAGTTGAACATGTTGTCAAAGCCCGGCGGCAAGCGGACCTGCGGCGACTGCGTAGCCGACGGCGGCAGGAATGAGGAGGACTGGTTCACGACGGGGCTCGACGTCGCTCTCCAGCCCCCATCGGATGAGTTTGTCGGCCCCTCCCCCCATCCTCCCGACGACTCCCACGAGCGATCTTTCCTCTTGCGAGGCCGTCGCGAATCCCGCTTCTCGATGCGTCGAGCCTCTGCGTCCTCCCACCGCTGCCACGTTGGGATCCACGCATCGATGGATGCGCGCCATCGTGGATTTGACATGTCGTCGGCCTCACTGCCGCCCTTTTCGCGCTGGTCCTCCAGGAATTTCATGCGCTGCTTCGTCACAATCTCGACCTTCCGTCGCACCGAGTGCCACGAGTAAGGGTGTCCTTGCTCGCTCGTAAACTCCGCCGTCACCGTCCGCCACCAGTTGCAGAGGTTGCTGCGTTGGCCGAACTCCTCCGCGTGCCGGTTGCAGATGTCAAACAGCGAGACCTCTTCCTTCGTCGTCAGCCGCTTGCCGTGCTTGCGCGACGTGTCATTCCCCCCGTCTGCGTCTGCGCCTGCGCCGTCGACAATCCCCACCTCGTCTCCCCTCGAGTGGTCAATGAGGACCGGGTTCGTGGCCGACATCCCATCGGCCCCATGGCGATTACTCCTGTGTCCGTCGGCTGCTCGTCCACGGCCTCCTGTCCGACGAGACGGCGTGTTCTCGCCCGGCGATGGCATGTATTCCACTTCTTCGGACCCATCCGCCCCGCTGCCTCCGCGCGCCTCTCGATGCCCCCCATCTGATTGCTCGCTGTCCGAGCTCTCCATCGACTCAGCCTGCTGCTGATGCTGCGGTTGCGCCTGCTGACCCCGTCGTGCATCCACCACCACCGAAACCGGCGGCGGCTGCGAGTGTGAGTGTGAGTGCTGATGCGAATGAGAATGCCGGTGGGTGTGCGCATGTGTATGTGTATTGGCATGGATATGGGCATGCGGATGGATTTGCGCCTGCGGATGATGCACGGGACTCTGCTGCGGCAGATGCTGCTGCGGCGTAGTGTTGGGGGCCCCCATTCGCAATCCAGACGAGATGGTCGGTAACGTCGTATGTCCTGCATGTCCCGCATGACTGCCTTGTCCGTGACCCGTATGCGGCGCCGTCGCGGCCGACGAGCGCGAGAGCATAGACGGCAACCAGCGGAGGTGAGGCATCTGGAATGACGACGAGGATGCTGACCCTGGGGACTCGATTCGTGGGTTTCCTCCTGGTCCTCCCGGCCCCCCTGGGCCTGGACCTGGACCTGGTGCCGCTGTTCCTGCGGCCGGTGCGGACGCTCCTGCGCCGCCTCCTAATCCGACTCCTGCTGTTGGGCCTGGTGGGCCTGTTGTCCCTGCGCCTCCTGCGGGCCCGGGTGCTGAGGCGCTGGCGGCATGGTTGGAATGACCGGGCCAGGAATACATGGATCTAATCTTTGTGTTGTCTGTTGTTGATCCGAAGATGAACGACGACGAGGCCGTCGAGGGACCGAGAGCGAGTCGAGTGACGGAAGGACGGTGAGAGAGAGGACAGGTGTATTGATAGGGCGTCGCGAAAAGAGGAGGACTCGATGAGTGAGTGATATATGTCGTTTTGGGGTCAGGTGTCGTGATGATGATGATGGAGGATGAATCGCAAAGCGAGGAATGAAAAATCCCGCGCTGATTTGCAATTTTCGGGTTGCGCGCGGGTCAAGGCGGTCGCGGACTGGGTATTTTTCACCCGGCGGGTGTATCGCCATTTCCGATCTTTGTTTTTTCAGTCTCGCTTTGTTGTATACAATCCTTGTATATCTTATAATTTATATTTCATATCGTTGAGATTGGAGGAGAGAGGTGTACATTTTTTACATTCCAGTTCATTCCATAGAGCTTTCTTGATTATACAGACCCGTCCTTCCAAATCATCCTTCACCGCCGTCACATTCCATCGCCGTCAAACTCTTTTTTCTTCCCTCTAGAGAAAAACATTCCATAAAAATGTATGTGATAGAAGGAATCGAGTAGATAGGGGGGTAAAGAGATAGAAAACAAAAAGAGGAGTACATAGTAAATACATTGCTAAGCACCAAACAGATGCAAGAATCAAGCAGAAAAAAAAAAAAAAAACTAAAAATCAGCCCAGAGACAGAGACCCAGTAATACAATGACTGTGGAGCATTGCCCAGTCAATAAGAAATAGAGACAAAAGATGAGAGAAAAGATCAAGGATTGCAACCCAAGGCTAGGTTACTGCGCCGTTTACCGTCGTCGCAAGTACCAGGTAAAGGCCAAGGTGCTAACGGACTCGCCGAACGGCGAAGGCACTTCCGAGAAGCCAGGCCGGGCCACCGGGTGTCGGAGGTAGACGGCGGCGCAGATGTTGTGGTTGACTTCCAGGTACCGCGGGATGTAGGCGAAGGCGCTCATGTACTCGCGAGGGCGCCAGGGAGTGGCGTAGGGCTTGCTGCTGTCGATGGGGTTGTCGCGCATCTGCACGAGCGCCCGCTTGAGCACGTTGAACTCTTCCTCGCTGAGCTCGGACGTGTCCACCTCGCCTTCGGGGTTCTCGGCCGCCTGGCGGAAGGCCTCGGTCAGGGCCTCGCCGGGCTTGGCCTCGCTGGCCGTGGCTTCGTCGGAGGCAGCCTCGGAGGCAGCCGCAACCTTGTCGCTCGACTGCTCCTGCTTGGGTGCCTTGGAGTTCTTCGACTCCTTGGCCTCAGCCTTTTTGGCCTTCAAAAGAAGGGTCAGCTGGGAGAACTGCGCCTCCAGGTTGTCCGCCAGGATGGTGCTGGAGTCGGAGCGAGAGAGGACACGCTTGACGGCCTTCTGGAAACCACGCAGTTCCTGCTTGCGCTTGGCGGGGAGCACCTCCTTGTTGCTGCCCATGATGACCTTGGCCTGAGCCAGCAGAGCCTTCAGCGTTTCGCGCGGGTCTTCCTCTTCAGCTTTCTTGTTCTCAGCTTCCGTCTCCGTTTCCTTGTTTTCGGTCGATTCCTCGGCAGCGGCCTCCTCGCCCTCCGCCGGCGTCTCCGCGGCCTTCTTGCGGGCGACACGGCTTTCTCGACGCTCGTTCTTGTCCTTGGGCGCACCGGTGGCGTACATGACACGTTCGGGGTCGACCTGGAAAAGGTCGCCGGGGTTGAGGAGGTAACTAGGGTATCTCATCTAGATAGTGGCGGTTGCCATCGGTTAGCATTGGCTGATACTGCTGTTTCGTCCGTCCCTCTTCGACCTAGATCTTGCAACGTACCTTCTGTCCGTTAACAGTCACCGCACCGTGGACCACAAACTGCCGAGCCTGTCGGGTACTGCTGGCAAACATGGCCCGGTGGATGGCCACGTCCAACCGACGCTCCAACGGCGCAAAGGTCATCTGCGAGAAAGGAATTGGCCGAGGCTTGAAGGCCTTCTCATTCGAGAGTCCTGATCCACGACCAGCCGACATGGCAGAACCGTCATCGGCGGCCAATTTGTAGGGGTCCATAGGCACGACGCTGCGAATCCGGGGGTTGAACATGCGCTGCCAGTGCTTCTCGGGCAGTTGTTCGCCGTGGTATGCTCGGGCCAGGGATTTGGCGGTCCATTTCTGCTGGAAGAACGACCGGTAGAAGGTGTTGGGCGTTTGCATCCGGTTGAGGTTAAACAGGTTGTATTTGCTCCATGATTGCCGGACTTTCTGGAAATGGGCAATGGCCATGTTAGCATCCGGGGAGGACGAAGTCGCGATTGACCAGGAGCTGTAAACTCAGCGGATTGGAGGGGCATCATACCGGCTTCTGCACCGGCTTCAACGGTGTAGTGGCCCTGTTTCTCATGATGGGCGAATGGATGGAGGAAAAGGGAGGGGGGCTGCAACGAAGTTCTTCTGCTCCGGTTCGTCCGCCGTGCAATTCATTCTGCGGCCGCCAAAACTTCGCAGGGGTCACGTGATACAGTACACGTGACGGCAGCCTGCGCCAGAATTCTATGCCTGGGATTTCAGGCATTGAGAAAGGGGCCGCCAATTAGCTGGGCATGATTGGCTGAAGGAGGCTCGCTTACCTTAGCGCTCTTTCCATAGCCCCACCCGTGACTATTTAACCACTCCGCAGCCCCCGACCTTTTGGGCTTTTTCTTCTTTCTTTTCTTCATACTTACCTTGTTTGGGTGGCTGCGATCAAGAAGGCGGTCCACCACGGATTGGTCCCTGCATTGCACAGCGCGGCGGAACAGTCCGTTCAACGGCCTTCGGGTCATTGACAGGCGTATTCTTTGGCACTTTCCACTTGATGGATCTTTACTTTCTTTTCATCATTTCTCCGCTATACGCGGGGGCATGGAGAAGAGATTTGTGTAATCTGTAAACAGTTGTCCCATAGGCAATCTCTGAATGTGTGCCCAGGTACTCGTGTGAACTGCTGTACATTGTTTAATATAATAGCATCTCCGTATAGGTCGTTTTTATATCGTACATCATTAATGTCCTAAGTACCCTTAAACCAACCCAACCAAATTGCTTATCATTCATCCCGCTTCGCACTCGAAAACACTTCCTGTAAAGCTTCGGCTTCCTGCGGATTGACTGCGTCGTCCAGGATCTCGTGGGCCATCTCGACCGTTTCGTCGTCGATCCTCGCCTCTAACATGATCCCTTCACTAAATGCGAGGCGCGTCATGACAACCAGAAACTTCTGTTTCCCGCCCGCCACCCGGTCCAGCTTATTCTGTAAATCGACCTCTGGATGGCGCTTCATCACTCCGTAGACTAGTGCCATCAATCCATTGACCAAGGTCGCGTGCTGCTCCGCCTCCGGGGGTGAGGAGTACAGGGCATCTAGCTCGTCATGCATTGCGCGAATCAATCGTGCTAGAGCAGTCGGGTGAGACGCCAGCACCGAGCTACCATGGGTGCTCTGAGGAGCCGAGATGTTAAATGCGATGCACGTCAGCAGGGACAGCGCTTCTAGGCGCATCCCGCAAATGTCAATCGGCGTATAAGGGGGCAGTCCTTCGTCCACATGCGGCTTTTCGCTCAGGAGGTTTGCCACGCGGTCCACAATGTAGTTTTCATTGGCAATCTGATCCTGCTCGGTGTCCTGGATCGAGCCGAACGACTGCGCGCGCACGCTAGTAGTGAGAAGGTTTAAGGTCAAAGTGATGTCGACGATAAGCTGCGAGCAATTCAGCATCATCAGCACGAAGTCATAGCGCATGTACCGCCAGAACCTCTCGAGTTCCCGGTCGACGTGCAAAGACCGACTGGCAAGCTGATACAGCAGCGCCAGTGCCTCGGTTGAGTCTACCAGAGGTTCTAGCTCCGACTGAGGCGTTTGCCGCACTTGTCCGAAGTTCTGTCGCGACACGGGCGAGTGCTTAAATCGAGGGATCGCATTGACATCCCCCGCTTCTTGCAACACGGGAACCAGATGTTCCACGAGCTGAGACCCGATTGACGGCGCCTCTAGGGCGAAGATATACTGCACGATAGCCAGGAACATGGGGACAGGTGGAAAGAATTTCTCTTTCAGGGCCCGGGACCACAGGGAGATAATCGCTCGCGCGTACTCGACTACATTGTTCCCCATGCGAAGAGCTTCCGTTTCCTGTAGTAGAATGGTGGCCAGCGTCCGTTGCGGCTCTGATGGGAACTTCAACCGCGACATGACTTCGATGTCAGGCTCCTCATTAGGATACGTTCGGTGATTCAAGACGCGCTTCATTGACTGCGACTGTCTCTCCTCATTCTGGGCCGCCGGGGCCGCCGCCTGAAACGTATCGCCCGTTGTCGCATCGTCAGAGAAGTCCCCGGGGTCGGGGTCAATAGCCATGGGCTCCACCCGCGGACTCAATTGCAGCGGGATTGGGCTGTCCTGGCTCTCTCTTCTCTTCCTTTTCCCCGGGACTACCGGCGTCATGCGCTTCGATCGCGCTGACTTGCTCGGCGACACGGCGAGAATCTCTTCGTCATCGAACCCGTCGCGGAAAGGAAGCACTTTGGTCTTCTTGGGCGTCACGGGTGGTAACTTCTCATTTGCTCGGCCCTTCGCCTTCATGTTGTTTATCCGTAGAGACTCCTCGGCCAAGTCCTGTTTGAGGAATGCGTTCTCCGTAGCCAACATCTTTCCTTCCGCGCGTGCGGCTTCTACCTCCTGCTTGTGTCTGGCCGCCTCCTCAGCTATAGCCTTTCGCAAAGATGCCAATTGCCGCTCATAGTTTTCGGTAAGCTTGGCCTGGTTCGCCCGTATAATTGATATCTCCCCCGTTTTGGTTTCCGCCATGGACTTGGCGGTGGTGAGCTCTTCCATCATTTGATTGTACCGTTCATTTTCGCGCTCCAACTGTTTCTCCGCAGAAGAGGAGTTAGCCCTCTAGCTATCAAGCGAGGACTTTCTAAGACTCACCTGTTCAGTGGCAATATGAAAATTTCCTTGGGGGACATTGATATGTGATTGACCCGCCTCAACCTCCATGAGGTCGGGTAGGGTGTCATCAAACTCGTGACTGTCGTCCGCTGGCGCCAGGACATTTTGCGGGTGAGCGGGCTGCGCTTCGTAAACGACAGAGTGGTCGAATGCGATAGTCGTGTCGTTGCCATCGTCTAATACCTCTGCATCCAATTCCCCCACATCCAAATCTCCGTAATCGTTGGTCAATCCGGTGTGTAAGCGCGGCGGGGGTTGTAGCGTTGCATGGGCAGGCGCAGGCTGTCTGGTTTGAACGGCGGGCGCCTTTTGAGGGATTCGGTTCTGCAAGTCCCCAGTAGGTCTGTGTGATTCGATTGCAGGCTGTGAGGGAGCTAGGTTCTGAGCCTGGGTCGCCTGGAACGCGCTCTGCTCCAATTGGAACAATGTACCGGGGGGCAGGTCGTCGAAGCCATCGTCGGAAAAGAAGTCATCGTCGTTGTCTTCCATGCCCCTGAATGCACGATCGCCATGAAGGAGAGAGGGCGGAGGCAAAAGAAAGAAATTCTGGTTGCTAGGGTGGAGCGAGGGACAGGAAAGCGCGGAGAAAACTGACGTCGAGTCACCTGCGCCGCACGGGATTCAGCCTCTCGCCGTCTCGCTCGCTCTCCTCTTCTTCTCTCCTCCTCCTTCCTCTCGCTCCTTTGCTCTCCCCTCCTCCATCTCATTCCAACTCGTCCAATGTGATACTGACAGGAAATTGCTTCGTCTCGACCTGCTTATCCCCCCGTCTGATTTCGTGTGCCGGCATTTTCACCCCCTTTCTCGTCCGACCGTATCCGGTCGCCATTTCACATGAAATTTTAGTAACGGCGATCACTACTCCCACTCGATCCTCTCTTCTCTTTTCCCTCTCCTCTTTCTTCCCCCCTGGTCGTATCCTTTTGGCTGGGCCCTTTCCGAACCCCAGTTTTTCCCCTAATAATTTTTTGACGCCTTCCCCTCCTTCCCCGCGCCTGCAGCCGTCATTCTCCCTCTCTCACGCCCTCCTCGGCCTATTGAAACCACCATGTCCAAATCTCGCCGGAACGTTAGGTTTCAACATCGGGCGTCCAACGGATCCGATACTCGACGCCTGAGTATCTCGGATGCCAGCGATGTTGCCTCCGAGCCCGGTAGCCCGTCCAAGAACGGCGGCGTGTCTAAACAGGCGACGATTCCCGAAGAGGTGAGCGGCCTGGTTATTCGGCTTGGGGAAATTGTTGGGAAAGGCTGACTGACAGCTTGAGCAGAAGTCCGATAAGCCGCAGCTGTCCGACTACGAGAAAAAGAAGCAGACCTTCATCACCCGCACAATATGGACCTTCGTGATGATTGCTGGTTTCTTCATTTCCATGTTTTCCGGCCACATTTACATCATTGGCCTCATATCCGCCGTGCAAATCGTTTCGTTCAAGGAGGTGATTGCCATTGCTAATGTTCCGAGTCGGGAGAAGAACCTTCGATTCACCAAGTCGCTCAACTGGTATTTCCTGGCCACGACAATGTATTTCCTCTACGGAGAAAGTGTCATCTACTACTTCAAGCATATTCTCCTGGTTGACAAGGTGTTGCTGCCCCTGGCGACTCACCACCGATTCATCAGTTTCACGCTCTACGTCATGGGTGAGTCTACCATCTAGACAGTTGTGCTCGCAAGCGGTGCCCTTCTAAGACCTTGATTTTCTAGGATTCGTCTTCTTCGTTGCTTCTTTGCAAAAGGGCCACTACCGGTTCCAGTTCACGCAATTTGCTTGGACCCATATGGCTCTGTACCTGATCGTTGTGCAAGCACACTTTGTCATGAACAACGTCCTGGAGGGTATGATCTGGTTCTTCCTGCCGGCCTCCCTCGTCATCACGAATGATATTTTCGCCTATGTCTGTGGAATTACTTTCGGTCGGACCCAGCTTATCCAGTTGTCGCCCAAGAAGACGGTCGAGGGATTCCTTGGTGCCTGGATCTGCACCATCATCTTCGGCTATTTCATGACCAATGTCCTGATGCGCTACAAATACTTCATTTGCCCGGTGAACGATCTTGGATCGAACGTTCTGACCGGGCTGGAATGCACTCTCAACCCGGCCTTCGTGCCCCAGCCGTACTCATTCCCCTTCCCCGAGTTCACCGGCCTGGACAAGACCTTCTACGTTGAGCCCATGCAGTTTCACATCCTGGTTTTCGCAAGTTTCGCCTCCCTCATTGCGCCTTTCGGCGGCTTCTTCGCCTCCGGACTCAAGCGGACGTTCAAGATCAAGGACTTTGGCGAGTCGATTCCCGGCCACGGCGGTATTACCGATCGCATGGACTGCCAGTTCATTATGGGATTCTTTGCGTACATGTACTACCACAGCTTCATTGCCGTGTACAAGGCCAGCGTCGGAGACATTATCGAGACCGCTATCAATGGATTGACCGTTGAGGAGCAGCTCGAGGTAGTCCGTGGCCTAGGCAAGTACCTGTACAACCAAGGAACAGTCTCCGAGACGGTGAGTATCCACCCCTGGTATGTTAGCACAGCTACTGATAATGTTTAGATCCTGGATTGCTTGACTACTGAGCTCAAACGACGATAAATAATTCCCGATAATGACCCGCCCCTTTCCATTCTACTCAGATGATGAACTCCAACATTTCCTCCTTGGAAACAAAACTTGCAATAACCACTTTTTAATTGACTGTTTTCTCGCCGAACAAAAATTCAGGAGTTTCCTTGTTCTACAACTCCGAAACGACACCTTTTCTCTTTCCCTATTTCCTTGCCTTTTTTTTCCCCCCCTTCCAAACTGTATCCTGTACAAGGCCATGCTGGGATATAAACATGCGCCACGCATACCAGCTCATTCAGGGTATACTTTTCTATAACTCGTCATTGCATTGAGTCATTGGTATAAACAGTACCAAGGAAGGACGATGGATGAATGGACATCGGGCCAGGGTCCCCAGTCCAGACTCGAAGACTTCGGTCCAGGTCAAAAAAGTGAAATGGGTTCGGTCGTTCTTACCTAGCTTTTGCTTTCTATGTCTAGCTAGCGTGTTTCGATTTGAGATGGAATGGAGGGCTTTGCGTCCAGGACGATAGTGTAAAATCAACCATATATAACCAACAAGCGTTTGAAGGCCGCTTTTCGCGGCCTGCTTATATTACCAATCAAATGCTCTTGCTATAAAGGAAAACCGTCTGCTGTCTGGGGATACTGGTGACCCTCAACAAAAGGCTGGCTAGTCTCGATGATCGCGGCTTTCAGAATTGCCACAATCTCCTCCAGCTCCCCGTCCTCGATTGTATAGGGCGGACAGACCAAGATATGATCCACCTGATATTGACCAGTATGGCCCAGGTTCCCAAGGATATTCAACCCCATCTTCAGGCTGTTCCTCACGACCTGCGAACAAAAGTTCGTTTCGATGGGAAACGGCGTCTTGAGGTCTTTGTTCCGAACGAACTCCACCGCCCAGAATAACCCTCGGCCTCGGATGTCTCCTACCAACGGAAGGGGACCGATCTCTGTGTGCAACAGGGTTTCAAGTCCCTGGCCCTTGAGATTCACTCGGTCGATGAGGTTGTCGCGGGAGATTATCTTCTGGGTTGCAACGGCGGCTGCGCATGCGAGGGGGTGAGCCTATATATCTCCGATTGCATGAGTAAATGATCAGTGATCCAACGAATTATAATAGAGAGATAGGTACCTGAAAGGTGTGGCCATGTGCTAACCCGCCGGATCCAGCCGATAGAGCATCGAAGATCTTCTCGTGCAGTAAGACCCCGGATAATGGGACAAAGCCTGCTCCGAGAGCCTTGCCAATGGTCTGGATGTCAGGGCCGCGGATATCTTCCTGCTCCCAGGCATGCATGGTGCCGGTTTTGCCCATTCCGCAGATAATCTAGAATCTAGCGTCTTAGCACTCCCCAGAATTTGTCCATATATATGTATATATATATAGTGTTGGATATACGCATAGGTGAGCACTGGGAGAAGCTGGAAATTCTTACCTCGTCCAAAATCAGTAGAACCTCGTGCCGATCACAAATCTCTCGGATTGCTTTGAAGTACCCAGAGACAGCCGGCACACAGCCCAGCGTAGTACCACTGACCGTCTCAGCAATGAAGCCCGCCACCCGATCAGGCCCGACGCGAAGAATCTCATCTTCAAACTGCCGAGCCAGACGGTCCACAAACGACTGATCAGACTCATCCCCATGCTTCATGCGATAGGCATAGCACGGGTCCACAAACGAGACGTTCGACGACATAAACTCCTTATAGAAGGCGCGTCGAGACTCATGGCCCGACACGCATAGCGCGCCGATGGTGTTGCCATGATAGCTTTGTTTCCGGGCGATGAAGTGCGTTCGCTGAGGCTGTCCTCTCTCGTGCCAGTACTGCACGGCGAGCTTGAGTGCTGCGTCGGTGGCTTCGCTGCCTGAGTTGACGAAGATCACCTTGGAGAGACCTCCTGGTTTGTGAGCCAGGAGCATGGTCGCTAACGCTTCTGTGGCAGCATTCGTGTACGGAGAACCGGAATAGACGTATGCGATGTCATTGTGCAGGTGAGAGGTAATTGCCTCTGTGATCTCCGGCTGCGTGTGACCCAAGCATGAGACGGAAGGGCCACAGCTTGCGTCGATCACTCTGGAGCCATCTTCAAGGATCAGGTTGATGCCGTCCCCTGCGACGATCTTGGCTGGGCTGTCGGAGAAGGATCGGTGGAGAATGTGAGAGCGAGAAACGAAGTCGTCGACAGACATGGTGACGGAGGTAAAGGGAACTGAAGGAATCATTCTGAAGAAATTGGATGTGAAATAGGCTTTGTACTGAGAAGACAAACGCAGAAGTATAGAATGCCGCCGTTGACGCCGGAGTGGAGAAGGCTGCGGGGAGCGTGCGATTTGGGGGGGGGGGGGGGGGGGGGGGGGGGG
>JANFQY010000268.1:0-44682 GCA_025592935.1 Aspergillus ostianus | reverse complement strand
CCCCCCCCCCCCCCCCCCCCCCCCCCCCCCAGATCAGTCCCTTGAGAGGCTGTTCCGGGAGCTTGGACAGTAACTTCAACAAGTAGCCGTTCGCTGGGAGTATCAAGTGGTCCATGAAGTCCCCATTCTAGGGAGCTGGTCGGACACTTTCCATGTAGATGATGGATTAGGGATAACAAACACTGTACCGCTTATGTTCTCCTTCCACGGAGTTTCTTCCCTACGGCGAAGCCGCAGAAAGGCAATATTCCGCATTAGGGTCACTTGTGGTCTGAAGACAATCAAAGACAAGTATACACCTCCTCCCGAAGGTAAAGTCTGATTCCGGCAGTTATGTTGCTAAAAAAAAATGCAGGGAAAAGAAGGTAAAAACAGCATGTCGCTGGCAAGTCACTCGCCCCAGAATTCGCTTAGGTATATATGCTAATGTTCGCGTCTTCTTTAGGTTAGAACCATGAATTCTGAGGTTTATATTTACCTTCCCACTGAATGCATATTGGACAGATCCGCATCCAGATCTATCTTATTGTTGCATTTGATAGAACCGCCGGCGCATGAGCAACGACTAGGGTTCGGAACATACCAACAAAGCCCAGTCAACCAACCCCTTGCACAGCAACCCTGCACTCTCTAAACAGAAAATCCTAAATATTATGACGACATAATCCACTTGCGATGTACTTTCGTACAGGACTGCCGGAGGACTTTCTCCGCCAATCCTCCGGATTGACTCCATGCCCGGGGGGTGGGTTTCTCCACCAATCATGTGGATACGTGCAGAACTACGAGATGACGACCAGCAGGGAGTTTCTCCGTCTGGTGGATCGATCAATTAAGCTCTTTGCCACTCAGCTTGTCCAAAAAAGCTTTCTGACCTGGGGAACAGACTCCGAGTCCGTTGATTCTGGCCGACAAAGCCACATGCCTAGGTAACCTGGAGCTATAAGTATGCACTAAGTTCTTGAAAGAGAGAAACTTGTTGTGGACTTTAGGCCAGTACACATTTTCGCCCAACTCCCTTGAATTCACAATGTTTGTCCCCTCGGCAGCTTTACTGGCGCTTCTCTCCGCTGTGCCCCCGGCACTAGGGGTTCCAACCGGATCTACGTCTACGCAATCTCGAAGCAATCAATGTGTTGTTCGGTCGTCTAACGGCACCACAGATGACTCGCCAGCAATTTCCCAAGCCTTCGCACGCTGTGCGACCGATTCTGTCATTGTCTTTGAAAAAGGAGTCGATTATAACCTCTTCCGTCCCATCCAGGCCACGAATCTAAGCAACGTGGAAATCCGGATGCACGGAAATCTACATCTTCCACAGAACATTACCGCCGTAAAAGAAACTGTCAGCGGGGGTAAATCAACGTGGATAACGTTGGAGGGGCCGCGCGTGGACTGGATTGGTCCCGAAGATGAGAATGACGGATGGATCAATTCCTACGGCCAGGCCTGGTGGGATGCCAATCCTGCTAATGGCACAGGCATCGACGGCCGTCCGCATCTTATGAGCTTCAAGTCGAGCCAGGCGACGCTCAAGTATTTCCGGTCGAGCAAGCCCATTGCTTGGAATGTGAAGCTTCATGGCGAGGATATCACGGTTACTCATGCCATTGTCGACGCACGATCCTCTACGAGCAGTTTCCCTTTCAACACGGATGGTTTTGACGTGAAGGGGACCAACATTCGCATCTCTGATAGCATCATGTACAATGGAGACGATGCCATTGCGGTGGGATCCGAATCCCATGACATCGTGTTCGAACGTAACACAATCGGATATCAGACACATGGCATGAGCATCGGATCTTTAGGGAAAGACCCCTCAGATGTTACCAATATTACCAATCTGAGGTTTGAAGACATCACTGTGATCGGCGGACTCTATGCCGCCCGCTTCAAGTCCTGGGCTGGCGGACAGGGACTTGTCAAGAATGTGACCTGGAAGAATATCCGGGTGTCCAATGTCACCTTCCCCATCTTCGTTACTCAGAGCTATTTGGATCAAAGCGTCACGCGAGATGATGTGGATACCGACTCCTCGGTGATGATGGAGGACTTTACTTGGGCCAACTTCAGCGGATCGATCAACACGTTCCAGCCGGGTGATGGGTCGTGCGCCACGACCCCTTGCTGGTATGATGCCGGCCTTTCTAAGTTGAATCACACGGAAGCAATCATTATCGAGTGCAATACCGACAAATCATGCAAGAACTTCATGACCAAGGACATTCGCCTCCACCCTCAGAGTCACGACGCGCCCACCGTGATCTGCATCGATGCCACAGCTGAACTGAACCCCGACCTGGGATTTGATTGTCGGAATGGCACGTACACACCTCTGTCTGGTTGATGAACAGCCCTGCCCCGTCATGTACATAAACATACACCTATCCCTTAATACAGCGAAAATTGATTCTGATTTCGATAGGGTCCTAACCTATAGTATAAGTTATAAGGACTATCGCGGGAGAGGTGCCGATTGCCGCCAGGCGCCGTGTACGTGGAATCGAACCCTTGTCAAGCTGCTCCCTCCTTTTCAATTGTTTCGGAGGCCTAGCTGCCACGCATCCATATCGTATGGGGTGTAGGCACCAAATCGGGCCCATACAGCGGCGGCCTCGTTCCAGAATCCATATACACCTATCCATTTATTGTATACAAACTCTTCTTTGCAAGGGCAACCTTGATAGTAACGTGACTTCAAAGCCCTAGAGGTACGCCTTCTTAAAATGGGAGAAAGTATAGTAGTTTCCGAATGCGTCATGTTTACCTTTTTCCTTACACCTCGAGCAGCCGTCGCTCTTCAATCGACTCACTATATCCATTCATCTTACTTCTGCTACTCTCTACTACTCTATCTCTCGTTTTCGCGTCTTACCCCAGTCACTCGTTCCCGCCAGTGCGTCCATCCATTAACTATCTCACTGTACTGCCGCTACGGCATCACTAGCTTTCCATTTACAAGACTCCATGGCCCAGCCTTTCCCCAAGTTCTACATTATCCGCCCAGATGGCTCTCTTACTCCTCTGATACCTGTCGACGAACTCCCTAAATGGGTATCTTTTGCCAACTGGAACCCGGAAGACATTTCTATGTATTCCTACATGTACGCAGCCAGTTTGACCAGCTTCCCTCGGGAAGGCGAGTACGACCTCGTTTGCCACAACTGTTTCGCGCAAGTCGACGGACACCATCGCAGCGTTTCAGAACAGAGTGACCTCGGCATCTCGATACCCCTCCCCGCTCTCACTTACGGAGATGCCATCAGCATGTCGGGTTCTTGTCGTCCCATGAAGGCTCTGGGCCCGGCTCCCTCGCAGATTACCAAGGTGCCTCTCTTGTCGACGATTTCGAGGCAGCCACCATTTCACGCGAGCCTATACAACCCCTTCGTAGGCATGTGCCTTGTCAGCTTTCCTCGTTTGCGATGGCCTTTCGGGCTCGGGTCGACAGCTCAGGATCAGGATCAGAATCAAGACCAGGATCAGAATCAAGACCAGAATCAGAATCAGAATCAGGATCAGGACCAGGACCAGGACCAGGATCGAGGTCGACGTCGAAATCGAGATCATACCGATGAGGGGCAAGGAAACGAAGGTCGGCCTAGAAGAATACGATTCCATCTTCCCAGTACTTCATCATCAGGGGCCGACGTTGAATCAGATATTGAAGAGGCAATACTGACACCTTTGTTGGAAGAATTGAACAGATCAAGACAGGATGCACGAGATGCATCATTTGATGACCTTGAACTTGGATATGGAGCTTTCCCTCCCAGTTCGCACTATCTAGAAGGTTCAAGTGAGCCTAAATCTGTGCAGTCGGATGGGGGCTCGACCGCGAAGAACGTGGCTCCCAAGAGGTCGGTCATTCACAACGTTCCGAGCTCGCAACGGAGGACTAAGAGAGTGCGATTTGATCCGCTCAAATGAAACTAACTTGGTTTCTGATGGTTTTTCATTCTTCTAACTTGTTATGTCTATGAATCCACATTTCCTCTGGTATGGGAAAACCAAATGTTGGTTAAAAGGGGCAGTTTTGTCACAAAATGGGATTGTTATTTGTTTCTAGTCATTATAACTAGCTCTTGAGACAGTGCTCAAGTTGGGCCAAAGTCTCGTGCGTGATCAAGAGAATAGAGTCAGGTCACTAAGCCATATCTACAAGTACGCAGCCTGTAGCCAATCTCAACCACCATATTTAATAAACTTACCCTAAGCACTGGCGCCCTCTTCCAGAGTCAATCCAAACTTCGTAGCGAGGAGAAGGTCATGGACTGTACCGGGACAACGCGGGACTTTCTTGTCTGATGTTGTACGACCTCAAAGAGGTTGCTTTATCAAACCAACTAGGGATGATCCGCCATATTGAAATTAAACCAATCATTAATAGCCCTTCCAAAGTCCTCAGCTTGAAATAAGAAGTCTCCTTGACTCATCATGTCCAGATCGCCAAAGCCTTCGAATAACCGTTCGTCAGGGACATTCGATCCATCAGCCACGGGATCAACCGGTGGGAATGATGTGATGCTTGAAGCAGGCAGATGGGTATGGGGATGAGGCCCGCTGTCCTCCGGTGCGTATGCAGATATCTCCTTCCAGGCTGATTTATGCCCCGATATGCCGGCGGACCCGACCATGGCGAATTCGGCAACATCATCGTGACGCACGGCTTCTAGGTCAATGATATCGTCGAACATGGATTTGTCGGTGGACGCATTGTGTCTTCCGGCTTTTTCGTAGATTAGTACGTTCCAGAGGAGTTGCGCATCGATCGACCAGGACTCGTTGGGGGGTCCGTCCCGCCGATTGGCTTGAGAGCCAGGAGCCGGGACGGTTGTGATGCTGTCCTGCAGCTGTCGGAGATTCTGGGCCTACATGAACAGATATCAGCCAGCCGCACAGTGGTAATATATCATCGGCAAGAAATGTATACATACCATCGAGGAAACAGAGGGCCAGATTGACCCCATGCGATCCAGAAAGCGCATGCATTTATCAAACCCATTCCGCGCTTTCATACGGAGTGTATCATCCTTGACAAAGCTATGCTGTAAGTGGATAGTGGCAACTATCACGACGCAGTGCGCAATCAATGGGTCTGATACTTGGAAATGCTGTTTCTCGACGAGGTCCAGGAAACAAATAGTCCAAGCAGTATGTCGTGATATCTGGTCAAAGCATTGATGCATAAAAGTCTGTGGCATCATGTGCCGGAAACTCTTCAGGCGCATAGATAATAGAAAAGGATGGTTCAGAAGGGTTGGAATGGCATGATGAATGAATTGGATGAAAAGCCATGGGCCCCAGTAATCTCTTCGCTGTTGTAATGCCTCGGCCGATAAGCTGCCGAAGTTACTCGTTGCGAACCGATACTTGAGCGGGAATCGACAGTCAAGCTCGAGGTTGCGCAGCATGACGAATGAATAATCCGATCGAGGGTCCCATGGAGGAGGGTCGTCGGATGCGACTTGGGAGGACGCGTAGGCTCGGGCCTTGTGCCAGACCTCGGAAGCCTGGAACATGTATGGTAGGATGCCCGAATCAGTGTCTCCAATGCTGGGTTCTCGGAGCAAGGGGGATACGGTAGCTTGATAACTGAGTGACCCTGGTAGGTGATAGGCATCTTTGAACCAACTTCCCGCATGACTGTTCTTTGCTGCACCAGGAATGGTTCCTTGGAGGCATTGCAGTAACGATATGCCTTGCATACACAGGGAGCATTCCAAAGGGTCGCCTAGAACTGAGCCTGGTGGGAGACTGCCGGCAAAATAATGGGCCATACCAAGATCAAGTCCTGCTTGCATCACATCTCCATCTGATGTATCGCGTCAGTTCGTTTTTCCGAATCCAGAAGGTTCCAAAGGAGACCTACTCGCAAAGCAAGTCATACTTAGAAGACAAAGAGATTGCAAAGTTGAGAGCCTTATCTTCCCGTCAGTGACCCGGTCCAGCACCAATTTTCGGCAAGCTTTAGACAACGAGTCCAGGACATATTGTCTCTCGGCTGCGAGTGCTCCGGGAGGAAATCTGCAACTAATCGCCTGTATTGCAAGTTGCAGCTCCCGGTCGCGACGAGGAAGTTTCTCGAGGAATTCTTGTTGCCTGAAGAGACAAAGTGGCTGGTTGTGACACCATGTCTGATACAGCTGGCCGGCGTCTAATATATTATGATATTCAGAACGGCGTCTTTTAGCAGTAAATCAGCCTATGGGGTTTTTTTTTCTTTTCTTCTTTCATCTGTGTTTGCTTTTAAAGAAAAGATGGGGGTGGGGGGGGGGGGAAGTGATAATTAAGCCGCACTTACGATATGGCCTCCTGATGTGACTGGGCTGGGACATTTTCTTGTACTTGAGGAAGATCCGGTAAATGTCTAGATGTTGGGGATATGCTGGAGGCGCCCATCGTTGAAGCAGGTATCTGGGAACAACTGTGAGGTACATCAGCACAAGCTCCCTTTGACTTTGAAGACTAAACAATACCCTAAAGATAGTAGCACCTGGTCCAGTTTCATCTCGATTGCTTGCATTCGACTTTCTTGGCCCTAGATCCCTCGTCAGTGCATGATAACTGACACGTATCGACGCAATGTGCCACATGCAGGGCCATTACTGCTATCAAATGTTACTCAAGGATAATATATTACTGACGGCTCCCTGGGCCTGATCTTGCTCGCTGGACCCATAGTCACAGGGCTGCCTCAGACGCTGGCAAAAAGAACATGTTGGCCGTTCTCCTTCGCATTTAACCTTCTTACGCCTATATACAGTCATATTTAGAGAATGGTAATATTTGAATAGATCATGGATCACGCATACCGACAAGGCTCACAGGCCCGGTGGGCTCTTTTCTGTCGCGTGTCTTCCATTCCCGGGGAAGAAGGAGGGGAGCTCAATGGAGGTCTCGGCGGTGGGAGGTGGATGACATACCTAACGGTGTAGGCTGCGACCCACGGAACCCTAACAAATCCCTTGCACTATTCCAAATCCGGTTTCAACAAAGGCCTGTCTGTCCATTCTATACCAGACTCGCAATTATTTGGCAAAAGAATATTGACGAAGCAGCTTAAGAATATCTGCAAAACAAAAGTACGCTCAGTTGTCTGTCGAATTATCTTTACCAGAAGATAAAGTACGCCAAGCAAGGGGCGCCATGGGATAAGGAAACAACAATACTATCTAATTACTAAAACTGCGTGAGCAACCTCAACAGTCAGGCACACTGACGGGGATGTTTAGCGGTACACTGGTTGCAAGCCCGCTTAGCGACGTCTCTTTGAACTCATTCCTCATACCTCGAGCTGTCAGCCGCATTGCACGTATGGCGTTGTCCAGGCTGACTTTCTGCGTGCCAGCATCCCCACTCAAAGCCAGGTTTGCGCTCGATACCGCTTTGATTGCACCAAGGGCGTTACGCTCTATACACGGGGCCTGTACAAGCCCGCCAATCGGGTCACATGTGAGCCCAAGGTTATGCTCAATTCCGATCTCCGCCGCTTGCTCTATGACTTCGGGACTCGCGCCCATGCAAGCAGCAAAGGCTCCGGCGGCCATGGAGCAAGCCACGCCGACCTCTGCCATGCAGCCACCCTCAGCGGCGGAAATGGTGGCACCACGTTTGTACAGCATGCCTATGGCTGCGGCAGTAAGCAGAAAGACGGGGACATCATGGTCCGGATCGTCACTAATGAACTCGACGATATACTTGAGTACCGCGGGTATAATGCCTGCAGCGCCATTGGTTGGGGCTGTGACGATGCGGCCACCTGCCGCGTTGGTCTCGTTAACGGCCATCGCGTAGACGTTAAGGTAGTCCATGGCAGGGAGAGCGACGCGACGCTGAGGGGAGGGCATGATTGGGTGGTAGAATGAGCCGTGAACATGCGGCAGACCTCGTTTGCCTTTGGGTCGCTGACCAAATGACGTCGCGGCTGAGGTAGAAGTCAAGGTTGGTTCAAGGGCCTCCGAGCTGCCCTCGGCTGAAGGAGAGATTTGTCCCTGCTTTCGCTCCCGTGCCTGTATCTGCTGTGTCTCCACATCTTTGACAGGCTGGGTATGAGACGCATAGAGGCCACGGGCTAGTCGACGATACAGCGCCGGTGCTCGTCGGTGCAATTTAAGCGACCCGGGCAGAGTAGAACCTGGTGGCGCCATTACAGCCTCGAGGATGCTATTGTCCATGACATCCCAGATGCGGAGCAGCTTCGTCATGATCTCCTCATCCGTATACCCAAGGCTTTTCTCATTCTCGTACACCAGCTGCGCAATCGTTAAGTTGTGATGTTTGCATAGATTTAGTAAACTGCGACCGTTATGGAACGGATAAGTCGGCTTCGCCGCTGCGGATGCACGTTTTTCGCCATTTTCGTCTCCAGTTGTAGCAACCGCTTCGTTTTTCTGCTTAATCTCAGCCAGCCCAGTTGAGCTTTGAGGGATGGCGCCTGCATCGTTGACCTCCGGGCCGCTTCTGCGATCGCCAACTGCTTCCTCGCGATGGATCTCCTTGTAGAACACATTCTCGGTCAAGTCGGCTGGATGCGCTCCCTGGGCCTCCGTCTGAAGGCCTACGGTGCTCGGCTGGAGCTTGCCCTGATCCGGTTGCTTGGCCGCAGTGGTTGCTGTTGACAAGGCGCCGTTCACCACGAAGCCGCCGCCGACGCTGAAAAGGTCGTTATAGGCAAGCATGTCACCGCTTTCATCAAACACCATAAGCCGCATGCCGTTACTGTGCATCGGTAGCTTCTTCGCCCATTCCCATTTGAAGTCGACATTGTAATCGAAAGCGATCTCCTTGCCTTGGTCTGTGCCTGGCAGCCCGTGACCTAGATGGAGCTTCTTCTCGGCCTTGATGCGCTCGAAACGCGCAGGCACATAGGCTGTGTCGACCGTCTCGACGTCAGCGCTCTCAAGTCCCAGTAGCAAGGCCGATGGCGTCATGTGGCCTTCCCCGGTAAGAGCCAGGCTGCCGTAAATTGACACTTTTATCTTGCTAACTCGTTGTAAAATATCGGCTTTTAGAAGATCTGAAATGAAGATATTACCGGCACGCATGGGTCCCACGGTGTGGGAGGACGAAGGGCCGATGCCGATAGAGAACAAGTCGAAAGTCGAGATTACGGCGTGTTCATGATGCGCTTCAGAGTACAAGCCCGATTCTTTGTCTTCCTTCTCGACCTCGTTGCCAGATGAAGCAGCCGATGCGCTCATGAACCGAGGCTGCGGACCACGACCGATTGCTTTGATGGCGACGGCATTGTGAAGTGCCAAACCTGATCGTGAAGAGGAGATTCTAATCGGCGACACGGCCGGGTAACGGATGAAGCCCCTCGCTGCAGCTCGTAGCAATCTAGGCTGGTTCATTACTGCATATGTCATGAGAGATAGGTGCCAGTCCCCCGGGTTTCAATTCTGAAGTCGTCTCCCAAAATGATGTCTTCTCCGGTTCAGATGACTTCTCCGAAAATGATGTCGGGAAACGTAGCTTAACGTGAGCTTCTCCGCTGATAGCTGCCTCAGGCCACAAAAGCTGTGGGGTCGGACCCACGCCGAGAATCCTCAATCGCGCCAATCACAAGTTTGCCTTTGTCAGAGGTCCCGGAGATCACGCGGCGCTCCTCCGTGCCCATCGACCGCGGCCATGGCGCCGATTGGCCAATCTTGTATACTTCTACATCTCTCGCTACTGTAGGCAGGTAGATATAAAGATAGAATGCTCAAGCTCAGAACGCTCCCTTCCACTTGAGCTCAGTCGCATTGTCTACCTACTCCGATACTCCTGTTCGAGTTCTCGGCGCACATCATGTCTTCTCCTTCGAACTACCGCAAGAACGAGCCCGTCATCATCGTCGGAGCTGGGGTTTTCGGCCTGTCAACTGCCCTAGAGCTAACCCGGCGTGGGTTTTCGAACATCACAGTGTTGGACCGATACCAAGCTCCCGTTCCCGATGGAAGCAGTGTCGATATTTCCAGGATCATTCGCGTGGAGTATGGCGACGAGCTCTATGCCAAAATGGCCCGCGAGGCACTCGCCGGGTGGAATACCACGTACAAGAGCCATTTCTACCCGGCTGGCTTTGCCATGCTGGCGGACAAGAAGGGTAACATGTCTTATTTCAACAAGACACAGGAGATGAACGATAGGTTTGGCGACACGAAAGCTCAACTGACTGATGCTGCTGGGCTTAAGGCCATGTATCAGAATTTCCCCGCCAACTTGGATGGGCTTCTCGCTTACATTAATCCGGAAGACGGGTGGGCAGACGCTGGAGCAGCCGTTGGGCAACTAGCCCAGGAGTGCAGCCAAGCTGGCGTCAGCTTTATCACGGGCCCCCGCGGAAGAGTCACGTCCCTACGAGTTCATAACGGAAAGGTAGTCGGCGTGAACGTTGCTCAAGGAGGCCCGATCCTTGCTGCTCAGGTCATTCTGTCGACTGGGGCGTGGTCGAATCGTCTCCTACCAATGAGCCACGCCACCACAGCGTCAGGTCAATCAGTCGGCTTTGTCGAGCTTACTGACGAAGAGGCCCGTTCTTTACAAGGCATGCCCGTTATCCAAAATTGGAGCACGGGGCTGTTTGTCTTCCCTCCGTACCCTCGAAGCCGGACTGGGAAGAACCTACTCAAGGTGGTCCGCCATGGATTTGGGTTCGCGACGCATTTCTCGGTGGAAGGGGGCCACCGAACTGTGTCTTCGCCCAAATTGGACTCGAACAATGCCACTTCGGGCTTCCTCCCAGACGATGCCGCCGACGGGCTTCGTGATGGACTGCGCCAGCTCGTACCTAGATTTGCGAACCGTCCATGGTTCACGAAGCGGATGTGCTGGTACTCTGATACGCCCGAGGGCGACTTCATCGTGGATCGTCATCCACAGATTGACGGCCTATTTCTCGCGGCCGGCGGTGCTGGACAGTAAGTAAACCTTCTTCATGAACAGTATTTCCGGCAACTCGACTAACATGCATCTCAGCTCTTTCAAATTCTTGCCCATCCTGGGACGTTACATCGCAGACGTTTATGAGAACAAAGCCTCGCCTGAGATTCGTCAGAAGTGGAGATTCAGGCAGCCGGATGGGATGCCGGAGGGACCGAAGGCTGGAGATGGAAGTAGAGGGGGCCCTCCTTTAAGGCTGTTGCGTCCCGATGAACAGGCTAAGCTGTAAACAACTGTTATGAGGATTCAGCCGTTTAATTAATATGTATATATATATCCAATTTTACGCTCAGGGCAACTTCTAGAAACAAGTCTTTCAAAGGGACTTAATTGGAACTGCCGCACAGCAAGACACACATTCGTATAGACTTCAGCATCCGGAGGACAGCTTGTGACGTGAAACCACACTGCCACCTAATTGACAATGGAAGCATACAGTTCTGTATCTTCCACCGTCCTTGTGGATATATGCAAAGTTTGATGTACCTGCCTCTCCCATCAGATTAAAGTTCCTGTGTTGCTTTTAAATTCACCGATAGGGAAAGAACGACCGGCAACATTCAGGACAAGTGTGGATACCATTCGTACCTTCCCTTGTTGTCGCCCCCGGGATGGCCGGCTGGAGATAAGGTATCGGGCTATCAGTTCTCTGCTTTGTTGTCATTTCTTAACGGATACAAACACCGCACCGCTGACGAGCAAATGTTCGCAGCATTCGACTGAAAGATAGTAACGGGCAATAGCGCATGGAGTGGAGACGGTGACCCTCCGTCCCCATGTTGGACTCCGCACTCCGTCATTATCACCATCTATCTGCAAGGATGTTGATCTAGTAATGTCAGTCAAGGCCCAGCCTAGGAAAGTGAAATTCGGCCAGGTGAAGTATCGAGCTGGGTGGTTCTCATCAGCTGTACTATGACTCCATCGTTGCATAAAAATCCCTTTTGCTTAAAGTCCATCGGACGATGAAGACCAGATCTAGAAACATCGTGCGGAGATGCTACGACAGCCCCGCGAGCTTACTCCGTATGCCACAGTTCTACTCGGTAAGTAAAAGCAGCGAGGAGATAAATATCAAAACAGAGGGAGAGCCCCAAGATTTGCTAGAAATTATCAAGCACATGTCTATATGCAATAAAGAAAAGCCCCCAGCATCTCTTTCTACCAATCCGACACAGAATTCGACACCGACAACGGTGACAGATGATGCGAATGAGAATCCTCAACCGCGTCAACTGAGGCAGTCTCCAAATGTAACTCGCTGACTACATGAATACCCTCGCACTCAGGAGGACAATGCGTAGATTCCCCGTCCCCAATGATATTGTTATGGTGACTTGAGACGTTTCCCGTGGCACTGGCAGAGTAGCTCGTGTTGGTGAAGTTGAAAGGGTTGGAAAAGTTGAGGGTTTGGCAGGTGGTCTTTTCGCGTTCGTAAGAGCTGCGAATGCGAGGGGGGAGTAGACGTGGGAAGAAGTAGGCCAGGAAAGGACGGAGGGGAGGCAGACAGGCGCTGATTATGGCGACGTTGCTCTCGATGAAGGACCAGAGGGCGGCCGGGGCGTTGGTTTCTGTTTTGATGACGACAGTAAGCAAGATATTGGGGATGCTGTGAGAGGATAGGAAGAGAAGGGCAAGTGTTACTGGTAGGATCATTAGAATTAATCAGTCGGATTACTGCGTCGAGACGAACCACGCTAGTCGCGCAGACACTGTTGATGAAGGAGAGATAAACGCGTTAGATACAGTTCAGTTTTCTAGAAAGGCTGACAGGGACAGGTCTCTTGCTTACAAAATCCCCAGCGCAAATACCACAATCAGCGCGACCTTCTGTCTTTTTGGGAGCCGTAACTGGGCGAGGACCGGCATCGGCAAGATAACGATGATCAAATCGCTGGCAATTTGAATGGAGGCGTTGAGACACCATACCACCGACTTGGGCAGGCAGTTCTGCGGGGCCCTGGGATCCCAGAATGCATGGACAGGGATGCAAAAGAAGACGGCGCTGAAGACCATCCACAGGCCGGTGACGACGACACAGGCGAGAGCGATATGAAGAATGATCTGGTAGCGATGGGTCGGGAAGAGGCGTCTATACAGCAAGATCATAGAGATCTTGGTCAGATTAAGCGACGAGTTGTACAATATGATGGTAGTATAAAGAGCCTATTGTTACTCAGTCAGTCAACGGGCGGTTCTATGGCGTGAACTGGTAAAAAAGCACCTTCATCTGGGATCGAATTCTCTCTGGCTCCAGCGTTGCCGCTTCCCTCCCCAGGCCATAATGGATCTCTGTTGAAGACGATTAGTATCTTTCTCCTCTCAATTCCTTCAGGGGAAGCCAGCGCCTACCGATTACTAGGAAGGCAAAAAAGAGGATGTCCGCAATCTGTCAGTCGGTCAGTATGCTACTGACCCGGATACGATGTTGCTCCAGGTCATACCAAGGACAAGACAATCAGCAGATCATCCCAACCTGGGGTGTGAATGAAATACAGTCGAGTGAACAGTCGCAGAGCAACAACCACCACCGTCAGAGAAATGAAGGCTATCGCGATGCCCAGTACGTACATCGTGCCATATGGTTGAAATCACTAGAGCTCAAGGATGCGCACATGGTTTGAAGGGGCTGTTAATTTCTGAACAAAGTTTGAAGGTAAATTCGCCATATCCTTGACCTGGCTCGGCACGATTGACACCGAGCCTTCGAAGGAGGCAAAACCAAGACGCCTAAAAATTGGCGTGGTGGCTGAATGGCGCCGGGAATGACGTCCAACACCCGAGTCAATTGCGTCAAGGTATGCGGGCGCCAGGCGAGTATCCATGGTACGGGCCTGTGGGGAAAGTCGAGGTTGCGCCTGGCTGTGAACGAAAATTCGTTGTTGCATTATCTAGTAAACACATACATTGATATCTCATAGCACATGAAGAATAATCAAGACAAGCACAGAAACAAGAGTAAACCAAATTCTATACAAAAACTCAAAAGGAAGCCCCAAAGATTAGGAGTGGCGGTTCATCCTGGTTCACTCCCAAGGGAGGAAGTCTTGATAGATCTCCCTGTCCTCTTGGATTCCAATGTACAAAAGACAGCTGTGCATCTCTTTCTCAACTCTGTGACTGAGTGCGACCGGTTTAGTCGCGCGCTAAGAATGGTATTTGTAATAGACTCCAAAAAATCGCTAAAGAATTTAAAGGCGGGCCTTGAGGTTAGACTTCAGTCTGCGCTCGACGGCGGCCATGTACTCCCGGGTAGTAACCCAGGCCTCACGTTCCTTGCGGCCACAGGCCAGAGCAAGGTCCTTGGTCATGATGCCCTCCTCGTTGACCACCTCGACGCAAGCACGCTCGAGCTCCTCGGCGAAAGCGACCAGGTCGGGGGTCTCGTCGAGCTGACCACGCTGCACTAGACCCCGAGTCCAAGCGAAGATGGAGGCAATGGGGTTGGTGGAGGTCTCACGACCCTTCTGGTGCTCGCGGTAGTGACGAGTCACGGTGCCGTGAGCAGCTTCGGACTCGAACGCCTCGCCGGTAGGGGTAACCAGAGTCGAGGTCATCAGGCCCAGCGAGCCGAAGCCCTGGGCGACGATGTCGGACTGGACGTCACCGTCGTAGTCTACATAGATTAAATTAGGATTGCACGTTCCCCGCCAAGGAGATAAAATAGCAACTTACTCTTCAGGGCCATGATAAATCCACCCTCGCTCTTGACCATCTGGGCCACCATGTCGTCAATCAGGCGGTGCTCATACCAGATGTTCTTGGCATCGAAGTCCTTCTTGTAGGTAGTCTCGAAGATTTCCTGGAAGATGTCCTTGAAGCGGCCATCGTACTTCTTCAGGATGGTGTTCTTGGTGCTCATGTACAGGGGCAGCTCCTTCAACAGGGCCAACTGGAAGCTGGCGTGGGCGAAACCCGCGATCGACTCGTCCGTGTTGTACTGAGTCTGAGCAACACCGCCACCACTCTTGAAATCGTAGACCTGGACGGTCTCCGGCTGGCCACCAGCCGGGGTGTACACCATCTCCAGCTTGCCGGGGCCGGGGATCACACGGTCCTGGGCACGGTACTGGTCTCCGAAAGCGTGACGACCAATGATGATGGGCTTAGTCCAGCCAGGCACCAGACGGGGGATACGGGGAATGATAATGGGCTCACGGAAAACAGTTCCGCCACTAGTACAGGGGTTAGCATGAAAACAAGTGCAAAGCGTGGCAGGCAGCGAGCGACATACAGGATGTTTCGGATAGTACCGTTGGGAGACAGCCACACTGTACGAGATCATTAGTTTCCGAACTCAATTGCGCCCACAGAACCGTTGGAGCTTACTCTTCTTCAGCTTAAACTCCTCCACACGGGCCTCATCCGGGGTAATGGTGGCGCACTTGACACCGACACCATACTTCTTGATGGCCTCGGCAGCCTCGACGGTGACCTGGTCATCGGTCTGGTCACGGTATTCAAGACCCTGCAAGAAGAGTTAATTAAAACACACTGGCCCTTCGACGGGTAGAGATTAGAATCGTACCAGATCATAGTACTTGAGGTCGATGTCGAGGTAACTAGTGTTGTGTCTCAGCTGCGCTGTCCCCGAACAAGGGACAGGGCGAATTAAACTTACGGCAAGATCAACTATGCAACGCAACAAAGTTAGCTAAGTTTCACAAGGTCGGGACAGGACGGCAGCGCATGACGCAAGATTGGGGAGGACCGCGGTACTTACTTTTTCTCTGATCTCCTTCCAGATAATACGAGTCATCTAAAGCCACCGAAGAACGGTTATGGTTAGCCACATGTGCCAAAGAGGAGTGCGCGCATGTTCGTTGGTCGAGCCTCGGAAGAAAGAGAACGCCCGGCGTGTTTCCCCGCGTTCGGACTTCATAACGAAAATGCGCAGAGTCGATCGCAGGACGGGTATATAAATGTATACAACTCCACGCCCAAGGGACAAAAGTTTCAATTGAGAAAAAAAAAAAAAAAGATTGAGGGAAAGGAACGTACCTCATCTCCGTCCAATTCCACCACGGGGTTTTTGACCTTGATCTTGGGAGCTTCGGTCGCCATCGTGCGGGATTGGGTCCAGGACCAACGGGATGCAGAGCCAACGGAACGAGGAAGTGCAGTCGAAGCGGACGCAAGAGTTCTCTGAGAGCGAGAAGCGGTAGAGAAGGAAGAGGAAGAGGAAGTAGAGCGAAGGGGAGAGGAAGAAGAAGTAAAAGAAGAGAGCGCGCGGAAGGTGGAGGTAGGAGGGGCAGCCAGAGGGGAGCGGCGAGCCAATGCGGAATGCAGCCGAAGGGAGTTCATCATCGCGGTTCAACGTGATCGGATTGCCCAAACGGAGGGACAATCGGTAATGGCAAATCGACTGGACGAGGCGATATCCAACGGAATCTGGACGAGCAGACAATACCCGAGGGAAAAGCGCAGCTCAAGCTCTCGGCTGGAAGGAGCGGGCGGTGGAGGATCGGAAGCGCCCGTTCGCGGATAATGGATAAATGGGGGAGATCGGAGAGTCCGGCAAATGTATTTTCTGCTTTTCTGGGGAAAAGGAAGGTCGAGAGAATCGGAGAGGAGAGGATAGAAATGGGACGGAGGGGGAAGGTCAGGGAGAAAAGAAGAGACTCTTATCCCCAAAGGAAAAGGCCTTTGCCCCGGTGACTTGACTCTTTCCGCCCACCGTTGCAAGTCACGCCGAAGCCGGCCGGAGTGGTGGACTCCTCCCCGTTCGTCTGCTTTGCTCTCTACGGCGTCGCTAACGTTGCTAATCTACGTTGCACTCTCTCGCAGTCGTGGAACTCGACCTCAGTTGATCACCAATCCGAATATTCCGCCCGTATTGTTTCTCAGTCCGTCCGTCTGTGCGGACGTGCAGGGTATACTAGCTACTCCCTGCTAGTTGGTGAGATGCGAAGTATAACAGGGATTACCTCATCCCTTCGCTAACCGCCGTTTCCCGCGGTAACGCAGACTCCGCCCGGCTTGTTTTTCACCGAAGTCGCCTTTTTCGGGGACGAACAGTCCAACTCCGCCGCTGATCCATGGTGACAATTAGAGACACTAACAATGACTCCATTCTACGGAGTGGTGCATTTCTCTCTAGCGTCATAATCATATCTAATCCATCAATCGCCTGGCCCAGTCGTCTTCCGACTCCATTTTTTGTTGAAATTGCGCCCCTCCCAATTGTCCTCCGCTCCTAGGGGACGCCGCCGTGCTTTCGTCATGCTTGTATATGTTGAAGTAAATAATGCCCGCAAATGCTGTTCCGGCTGTAATGTAGATGTGAACGGCATGGTATCGAGAAAGGAAAAAAAAAAAAAAAAAGTCAAAGGTTATAATAGCAAGGTGGAGAAACAAATCAGAAATATACAGAGAATCAGACCAGATACAGAGCCTACGTCTAGAACAGGCCGTCGATCTCTCCGGTTTCCGGATCAATGTCAACGTTCAAGTAGCCTGGCGCGGTCGGCAAACCGGGGATGGTCTGGATATCAGCCGCCAGAGCGTATCTAAAGTAAGAAAAACAAAATCGTTTAGCGCGATGTCGTCAGTCAGGGCATTAAAATGGGTAACAGCTTACAGATATCCAGCGCCCACGGCCAGGCGAACGTCCCGAATGGGAACGGTGAATCCGGTCGGGGCGCCCTTCAAAGCAGGGTCGTGACTGAGCGAGTATTGCGTCTTGGCAATGCAGATGGGAAGGTTGCCAAAGCCTTGCGCCGTGTAGGTGTCCACCTTCTTCTGCGCCAGTTCGCTGAACTCAACCTTGTCTGCGCCGTACATGGTCTTGCCGATGTGTTCAATACGCTCCTGCACGCTACCGCTGGTCTCGTACAGCAGCTTGAAGTCATTGGGCTTGGAGCTGGCGGTAAGAACGGCCTTGGCCAAATCCACCGCGCCGGCTCCGCCCTCGGCCCAGTGGTTAGCGGGAACTGCATCCTCTGCGCCCGCAGCGATGGCTTCCTCACGAATAACGGCGATCTCGGCATCCGTGTCGGTCTCCATCCGGTTGATAGCCACCACCACGGGGACTCCGTACTGGCGGGCGTTCTCGATGTGCTTCTTCATGTTGACACAGCCCTTGCGGAGAATGTCCACATTCTCCGTACGGTAGACCTCATTCAGAGGGGCTCCGGGGCTGATCTCGGGGCCGCCTCCGTGGACTTTGAGGGCCCGAACGGTAGCCACGATCACCACAGTGTCGGGGGATAAGCCGGAGGATCGGCACTTGATGTTGAAGAATCTCTCGCCGCCCATGGTGAAGTCGAATCCGGCCTCGGTCACCACGAAACCAGTCTTAGCGTCGTGGTCCTCGTCGGGCTCCGTACCCGCCAGCTTCAGCGCGAGTTTGTCCGCGATCACCGAGCTGGCTCCGATACTAATATTGGCGAAGGGGCCGGCATGAACCATGACGGGGGTACCCTCCAAGCTCTGCATCATGTTGGGTTTGATAGCGTCCTTCATGAGCGCCGCAAGAGCGCCACCGGCACCAATGTCATCACACGTAACCGGATCGCCCTTCTTGGACGTAGCAACAACCATACGTCCCAGTCTCTCACGCATGTCCTCAAGGTTGTTGCTCAGCGCAAGGATGGCCATGCATTCACTGGCAACGGAAATATCGAAACCGGTTTCGCGGGTCAGGCCTTTCTCGGTGGGGGCCTGTCCGACGGTGATGCCCCGAAGGTGTCGATCGTTGACGTCCAACACGCGACGCCAGGTGATGGTTTCGGGGTCGATATCAAGACGAGCGAAACGGTTTATCTCCTCCTCAGTAAGTTCGTCGGGGTTGGTCTTGGTAATTCCCAGTTTGTTCAATCGTTTAAACATGACGGGCTGGAACTGGCGCGTACCCTTCTTGGCGGGAACCAATCGCTTGTAGAGCGCCCCGTCCTTCTGCGTGGCTTCGTGGAACATGCGAGTTTCAATGGCCGCAGCAAGAAGGTTGTTGGCAGCCGTGATGGCATGGATATCGCCAGTCAGGTGAAGGTTGAACTCGTCCATGGGAATGACTTGGCTGTAACCACCACCAGCAGCTCCACCCTTGATACCGAAGGTAGGGCCTTGGCTGGGCTGTCTGACGTTGGCGAATACGATGCGGTTCAAGTGCGCACCAATGGCTTGAGTGAGACCCAGGGTAGTTGTCGACTTGCCCTCTCCAAGAGGCGTGGGCGTGATACCACACACCAAGACATACCTTCCGTTGCGGCGATGGGCCAGGCGGTCGAGGACGCTGAGGCTGATCTTGGCCTTTGTGTGGCCATAAGGCTCGAGCTCGTGAGGGGCAATACCGATTTCAGAGGCGAGGTCAGTGATCGCCTTAGGGTATTGGGCACGCGAAATGGCAATGTCAGAGGGGACCGGCTGGGCCAGCTTCAGTGGCAGGGGGGTGATGTGACGATCCTTCTGCTTTTCGAAATACTCCTTGGCCGAGTTGACCACGTTCTGCAAAAGCATGGCCACCGTCATAGGGCCAACACCACCGGGGACAGGGGTAATCTGCGAAGCAACATGGACGGCGGACTCGTAGTCAACGTCTCCAACAAGGCGCTGGCCCGACTTCTTGGAAGCGTCGGGTTTGTAGTTGATACCAACATCGATGACAACGGCACCTGGCTTCAGCCATTCTCCCTTGACAAACTCCGTCTTCCCAATGGCGGCTACCACAATGTCGGCATTCTTCACGATTGCCGCAATGTCCGGGGTCTTTGAGTGACACAGTGTCACAGTAGCATCTGCATTCTTCAGGAGGTAGCTGACGGGGCTACCCACGATGTCACTCCGACCAAGCACGACCGCTTGTTTGCCCGCCGGGTCGACTCCGCTCACCCGCAGGAGCTCCATTACGGCCTTCGGTGTGCAAGGAACGAAGAGCGGACGGCCACCGCGCTTAGCCAGCTCTCCAATGTTGATGGCACCGAATCCGTCGACATCTTTCTCATCGGCGACTGCGGAAGTGACGGTGTGCTCGGACAGGTGTTGAGGGAGGGGCAATTGGACGAGAATGCCGTGCACGGAGGGGTCATTGTTGGCCTTCGTGATTTCCTGGAGGATCTCGGGCTGGCTGATGGCCTGGGGGAAGTTGACCACCTTGCAGAGGATGTCGGCCTTTCAAGAAAGGGTGTGTCAGTATACTAGTATTGGGTGACGACTGGGGAACGACAACGTACTTCCTCGGCAGCCTTCAACTTCATGCGCACATAGGTGCCTTTAGATTATATTAGTCCTGTCTCCACACCAGACCTAAGGCCCATGAAAGTCCGATAGACTAGACTCACTCGAATCCGATCTGTCACCCACTAGTTTGGTTCCGTCAGCCTTCCTGCATATCCCGGTATAGCTTCATAAGGGCCAGAAGGATCACACACCTTGAAAGATCACCAAGCTCGGCTTGAACCTAGGGTTGGACTGCTGAATCTCCTTGATTTCAGTCTTCAGGCCCGCCCGAATGCTCTTGGCGATTTGCGTGCCATCGATCTTAGTGGCCGCCATGGCAGTTGAAGTGCTGGAAAACAGCCGGTGGGGAGAGCGCAAGAATCCACAGGTAAGCTCTTGAAACCCCGCAGTACCAGTGACGAGAGGCTGGGTCCGGCGTCGAGGGGAGGAAGATCGATAATTGAAGGGAACGAAGAGAGAAGGAAGGTGGTAAGGTGAGAGGGACGAATGACGGGAGCAATGCTTTGCCTTTCCAGCGCAGCGGGGTAGGGTCGCCGAACGGGCGGGGGGAAATGGCATCAACTGCAGGTTCTCCTCGGGCGGAGTGGATGGAGATAGGGGAACTTCTGGGTCGATCCAGCACCGAAATCAATAATACTTATGAATAATCAGAATCCCAACTCCGGAATTCAAAAAAGTAACACGCAGTACCAAAGACAAAAAAAAAAGACTCTCCTATTATTACAGTAAACCCCCCATAAAAAAGCATCAAATTACCGGTGTCTATGATCGCAACTGCAGTTTGATATCGAATTTTCCCGAGGAAATGGAACGACGGGATTATGTCAGCCACAGCATTTTCCGGGATTTTGACACTAGGCCACATGCGGACGACCGTCATTCAGGGCTGGAGACTGTCACGTGCAGCTGATTCATTGTTACCGGGCCGAGCATTGTTCCCTTACGTGAGATTTACCGTACAAACGGCCTCGAACAGGAAGGTCTTGGCGCGCGAGCCCGGACTGTGCGATGAAATTCACTAGTCTAACCAACGCCGACGAAGAGAGCAGTCCGCCAGCACCCCGCCAGCATTTCCGCCTCATCTTAGACATCTTCGGTCACAGACGATCTTTCTGTGATCTACCCTAGTTTATTTTCCGTCGCCTTCACCGGAATCAGATCCTGGTCGGCCCAAAATGAGGCCTATTTTGCTTTCGGGCCATGTGCGTTGCCCGTGTTGCAGATTTATCATTTTTTCATTCTACCTTGAAAGAGGTTCCAGATGTACTGATAGTCAAGCCTACTTATAGGAACGGTCCCTCAACCAAATTAAATTCAACCGCGATGGCGATCTCATCTTCTCCGTGGCAAAGGATAAAATTGTGTGTGCTTGGTGGTCGGCTAACGGCGAGCGACTCGGTACCTACAACGGACATCAGGGTGCCATCTGGACGGTCGACGTGAGCCCCAACACCGTTCTCCTGGCGACCGGATCGGCAGACAACACCGTGCGACTATGGAATGTGAAGACCGGCGAGTGCGTGAAGGTGTGGGACTTCCCCACGGCCGTGAAGCGCGTTGAATTCACCCCCGACGGAACCAGACTGCTGGCTGTGACGGAAAAGCGTATGGGTTTCCTGGGCACTATCGCCGTGCTCGATATCAACTACGGAGATGGTCAGAGTGGCAACCTGGAGGTTCAGGCCGAGGAGCCTAGCCTCAGAATCACCTGCACGGAGAGCAAGGCCACCGTTGCGGGCTGGAGTTATTTGGGCCAGTACATCATCGCCGGCCACGAGGACGGCAGCGTCAGCCAGTATGATGCCAAGGTGCGCATTTCGAAGAACCCGGGGTCCATTTGTCGCATTCGGCCGGCGTAATGTTCCTTTGAGAAATACTGGGGCTCAGGAGCTAACTTTGTTCGATGATTTAGACCGGTGAGCAGCTGGAGAACGTCCAGGCTCACGAGTTCGACCACCAGATCAACGACATCCAATTCTCCGAAGACCGCACCTACTTCATCACCGCCTCGAAAGACAAATCTGCCAAAGTACGTTCTATCCTGCGACATTCTGCGCGGCGCTATGCAAACTAACCATCGCACCTAGCTCATCTCCACCCGTAACCTCGCCATCCTCAAAACCTACGTTGCCGACACGCCCCTGAACAGCGCCACTATTACTGCCAAGAAGGAGTACGTGATCCTGGGAGGTGGTCAGGCCGCCATGGATGTCACCACCACCTCTGCTCGCCAGGGTAAATTCGAAGCTCGTTTCTACCACAAGGTCTTCGAGGACGAGATCGGCCGTGTCCGCGGCCATTTCGGTCCCCTGAACACCGTTCACGCTCACCCCAACGGTACCGCCTACGCCTCCGGCGGAGAGGACGGTTACGTCCGTGTCCACCACTTCGACAAGTCGTACTTTGATTTCATGTACGAGGTCGAGCGGGAGCAGCTGAGACGGTGAATTGGTCGATGAATCGAGGTTTTTTCTATTCTACGCATATACGTATGTGTCATGAGGCAAAGACATTTATTACCCAAGGAAGAAAAAAAGTAGAAAAAGCAAGGCCGAGGCGATATGAAAGGGGGGTGTGGGTGGCTTTAGGGCATGAGTTTCTCATTTCATTTGATTCCATGATAAATCGGAGTTGGTACCATTTCCTTTTCTTTGGTCGCTTTCTGTGTCCTAATAAAAGAAACACATTTTTACTTTCACCAGTTCATATTTTACTATTTTTGCTTCATATTTGAATTTTGATTGACAATTTCTGGGCAGCATTTCTATGAACTATGATTTTATCTAGACATAAGCCAACAACCAACGTCTCCCAAGTAAATAAGAGGCACAGCACAGTTTATCAAATGATCTTTCTTTAAAGGGGAATCCCATTTTAATGCCAGGCCAGCGCTCTTCCGACCAGCAGAAAGTAATAACAAAATAGACATGAAATCCTCATTGCACATGTTGCGTCACGTAACAACCGAAAATGAAGGGGGGAAAGACATTAAAAAGGTCAAGATCCCGGGATATGTTTAAAAGAAAAGCAGAAATTAAGGAAAAGAGAGTCGTTTCTAAGCCATCCCCGAATTTATTTCTTCTTGGGGAACCTCTCCTTGCCGATGTCCGCGCCTCTCAGCTTGACGTTGAGCACACGCTCCATGGCGCTTAGAACCTTCTGGTCGGGCGTAGCGGTACCCTTCTCGAAGTCCTGGATGACACCGGGGGTGGTGTTGCACTTGGTGGCAAGTTCCTTCTGCGTCATCTTGTAGCCTTCCTCGTTTCGGCGCTTCTTGATGGCGTCTGCGACCTGGTAACCCACGGTCTTGGGCTTGACGATATCGTCGCTGCGGTCGACCTTGGTCAAGTGCTGGCCCTCGGGGGCTCCTGAGCGACCAGCCTACGGAATCCGATTAGCCACTGATTTACCAGGATAACAGAAGATACCCCATCTAGACGAAGAGGAAGGAATTAGGGAAATAAAACACATACAGCATTGCCACTAGCATACTTCTTCTCAGTTCCAATGACCAGACCTTGACGCTGAGCGGCGTTCAGGGCGCTTTTGCCCTTGACGACGGTCTCACGAGGGGCAGCGCCGCCGCGGTTCTTAGCGCCAATGCGAGTAACGGAGTCCCAGTCGCTCATTTTGAAAGAGAGTCTAACGATTATAGAGTATTGAAAGTGACGGTGATGGTCGTGGTGATGGTGGAGGGTGGAGGGTGTGAGGTGGCGTTCAGATCGTGTAAATATTTTGTGTGGCTCAGAAGAAGGGATGTTCTCAGCCCGCCGAATTTATATCGATGACACAGAAGCTTCTCGAGCCCTGGGATGGCGGAGTCCCGTTACGGCCACTGGCGCTAGCCCTACTCTGGTTAGCCCTGCTGACATCATACGTTTCGCTTCGCCGTCGCATTTGCGGTTGTGAAGGAACACTCCGTTTGCCGTTCTCCGTGAATGCTCTCTTTGTCACAATGAGCCAGTCAATTGCTCAGTCATCCTGAGCTGGGTTTGGTTTTAGTTCTACTCCTGTTGTATGGCCTTCTGGTTCTCCTTGAACGGGGTATGCCTCCATAGCACAACGTCACTGTCCTCTTATCGGCCTCGTACTGGATTCTACAACCCCACTAATCAGCATCACGGCCAAATCTATCGGGTATTGAATCACGACAACAGCAGCTAATTGAGCCACCTGAAACTTAACTCTTGCTTACTATTCATTTCTTATATACATGAGTATGTTTATTCCTGTGTTTGTTCTCAGGAATAGTGGTGTATTGTGATGTTTTACCCCGAACAGAACAACATATGGACATTCTATATATTCCGAAACACATATATCCGAAAAGTATAAGCAGTAGCCTCACATATCGTATTGATTCACACTGACGAGCTAACCCGCTGTTACCTTCCCTTTAGAGAAATGTATTTCTCTGTATTCATTCCACTAACTCGTTTTATCCCACATTGGCATGAATCAATGGTATGGAGCATCAACGATCCTCACGCACTGGCGATGTGCAGTACAGCAACACGAAGTGGACGGCACAGAAAGAGACGGCAACCAAGAGTAAGGCAACTTAGGTAAATGATTTATAGACTACCCCAAACTTCTGATATCTCCTAATCTAGGTTTTATTACGTTGGATGGCCATACCTCAACACAATCTGTCTTGAACATACCGGACCACACACCAGAGCAATGTTCATTTGCCCCGGAAGACACCGGATCTCCAAGAGATGGACAGCATGGATATGCACATAGCAAAAATGCATACTCGGGCCTCCGACAAGGAACTCGCGAACATTCGTATTTTTAGCTCGGAAAAGGGACAACCCACTCAATGTCCGGGACTAGTATGATGCCTATGTCCTTAGCACCATTAAAGCTGGCCCTACTGGGCATTTTGAGACTAGCTTTTAGGATATATGGGTCATGTCTGAGAAAGCCAAGAGGAATGCAGAGGAGGCATTCCAAAGGACAGATCGAATGTCGAGATATACTGCGGGTGTTCTGGCTGGAGAAGGAAAAGAACACGCAGGGGATTTAGTGAAGCGGCAACACAATCTGACCACGTGCCGGATCCACGATCTATGAGAAGGCTCGCGACTCATTGCGGTCTGAGAATTGAGTACCAGTCGAGCAAGATAGTTAGATTGAGGCATGAGACTGAATATATTGAGACTTGGCATTTCAGATTATTAGGCAGACATGGAAAACAGCCCCAGTGACTTCCTTGGCCGTCCGCCAATGACCGAACAGGCTGGCTGGCCTCAGGTACCAAAGCCCATAATGCACGGCATTAATTATTATCCAACTCCCCATCCCCGTCCTATTTCACCTCCATCCATTCCGTCTCTTCTTTTCTTTTCTCTCTTTTTTGTATAAGGTGGTCCATCATTCTTCCATTCTTTTCACTTCCTATATTTTTCTGTCGGCTTGTTTGGAAACCTCAGACTTCCTCTTTATCCCCCTTTGCCTATCATGGCGTCCCAGCCCGACTTCGTCAGGGCCATGACCAACCGGTCGGTCCGCACTGTTCGATTAGTATGCCCTCCCTTCTATTTTCTTTCTTGTCGCTAGAAGCAATACCTCTCCTTTGTGTCGTTGGTTTTGTCTACTGACGCTCGTTTCTTTCAGGAACTTGAGTTCCTTGCAGATGCCTCGGTCATCACGCCACAGCAACTCTCCTCCATCCTTTCGCAACTGCCCTCGGAGGATGCACGTCAACCTTCGGCGCCTCGACAGCATCAATCGCCACCTGCTGTCGCTCCATCCCCAATCCCGGCCCCTGCTCCCGTGCGAGCGCCGGTTCAGACGCAGCCTCCCCCTGCCCCGTACTCCCCTCCCACGAACCAGTTCGCCAATGCCTCGTTGAACGAGAAGGCGACGTATCAGCAGCCGCCGACGCCGCAGTACAACCCAACCCCTCCCCCGCCGGCTTATCCCCAAGTCCCGCCAGTTCTGTCCATTGCCTCTGCATTGTATGCATACACCCCGACGGACCCCGGCGATTTGGCTTTGCAGCCGAACGACCGGGTTCAGGTTCTCGAGCACATGAATGCCGACTGTATGACCCTCCGTCTCCTCATGGGATATACATGATCAAACAACTGATAATTTTGAACTAGGGTGGCGCGGACGTAACGAGCGCACCAACCTCGAGGGTATCTTCCCTCGCAGCTACGTGAATGTGATCCAGGATAAGGGAGTGGCCGGGCCGCAGCCATCTGGCTATGGCAACATGCCCCTCGAGGTCAGCCAGAGTGGCTCCTCGGCCGATCCCGAAGGCAAAAACGGCAAGTTTGAGGAACACGGCAAGAAATTTGGCAAGAAATTGGGTAATGCCGGTACGTACTCCCTACAGGGCAGATGCTCCCACACGGATGAGCATCTTCGAAACCTTCAACTGCATGACTGACATCTGTCTCTAGCCATCTTCGGTGCCGGTGCTACTGTTGGCTCCAACATTGTGAATAGCATTTTCTAATGTCTTGGTTATCGCTCGAAATACCTATTTGTTATCGTCCGACCCCATAACATGCGGGTCGGTCTTGTTTCATTTTTACTCTATCGTTGCTTATCATGGGAAAGGCGTTGGGGATGCTTCTTCGATTAATTCCTGGTATAATTATTTCTCGTGGTCCGGTGGATATCATTGGAACAGTGTGTTGTCATGGTCCCTGAGAGGGGCGTTATTGAATAAGCTTGAATTCGATTATTTGGGCCATGATTTACCGTAGATCATCCAATCCCTATTTAACAATAGGCTGTCCACTCAGAAGGGCCGATAGTGTAGGTAGACTAATCCAACACTCGATCCAGCCGATGAAACACGGCGCGTATCTAAGCGCCATCATAAGGGGGATCATAAGGGGGTCTAGAGTCCCTACCCATTTCTGAACCCCGGCGGCAGGCAACCGTTGGAGCCCTCGAAGCGCCGACATGCAAAGCGGGGCATTTCGCAAGGCTGATCGATGCCGCAGCTGCAGGAGCTGAATGCTGGCGCATAATCATAAGGCATATGAATTCGAATTTCTATCTAATAATGGCTGATCCCCATGGGCTTGATAAACTGTTTGCTCATCCGGTTTGGATCTTTTTCTTATCATCTAAACATAGTTCCGAGTCATGTTGTGGCATTTGAATTTCATCGTCTTTTTTCTACTTCCCTCAGTGCGAGCAAGCGATTGGGATGGTTTCACAGACAACCTTGCCACTGACTTGGTAAGCTGAAAGCGTCTCTCGTGGGAATGAAACGCCAGTACTGACATGACTAGGCACCTCTCATCTCTCTATTCGGAGAACGACTGACAAAACAATTTCTGTCGGAATCTATCAGCCCCCTAGATAACTTCATCTTTGCTGTGTCCCCGCTAGGAATCCTAACGGCGGTCGTATCTGTCATTCGCGTCTGCGGAAACTCGTCTTTACGAGCGTTCGTTGGACGAGCACAGGAAGGTCCCGGAGAAGCCGAGAATGAGCTTCTTTCTTGCGTGTCGGAGACCACGGCCGAGCTATTTAATGACGGGGGTATATCCCGAGTTATTGGTCGGCCCAGAATCCTAGAGGTAGTGGTCTGGGATGAGGAAGGGGCTGAGAGCAAAGAGGGCTCGCGGAAAATTGGGACGCTGCGAGATGCCCTGCAGCAGAATGCTTGGTCTGTGAAGGACGGAGCAAAGTTGCAAGACGAAAAGGGTTATCCACTGGAGCTTGATGTTCCCAATCTTTCTCTGAATAAGGGAATCGAGAGGAGAAGTCAGATCTGGTTCTACTGTGCTGCCGTGCTAGGTTTTGCACTGCAGACAGGTGAGCTTTGATGTGTTCCTACTGCTGGACGTGTTGCTGACATATAGTTGGAAGGTGTCCTTGCATATGCTGGTCTTACTGTTTTCCTATATCCCGATGACTTTGAGAAAGATGATGAGCCGGTTCCGAGTTATGCCTTCCCGCTCTTCCTCTTTGGGACGATATTTCTCTGCACAGGCATGTTTCTTTGTGCCTTCATGATCGAGCGCGCATCGACCGAATTCTACCTTGAACCGACCAAGCCAAGTAAGATTTACTGGCTGCAGCCTAGCAAACAGGATGTTGGACACCAGCCTTTTGGTGCCTTTCTCGGAGTGACTGAGGGTCCTGAATCGCAGGCGATCCAAAAGCTGACATACATCAAATCCATCCGCGACCAAGGACACAACAGCAAGGGTCCTCTGCTGGTGATTGCTATAGCAATCACCATGATCGGATTCGTGGTTCAATTTGTCGGTCTCCGAGGCCTGCATGCCTCGGTCATTCTAGCACAAATGGGCTCTACGCTTCTGATGGCTATTGTCCGAACGTGTCTTCGGACGAAGCGGATTGGTCCAGATGAGAACCGATTAGATTCAACAGAGCGTCAACTGAGTTCCTATAAACACCAGGAGTTGGACAGCTTTGCGTTCCACCTTGAAGACGTTGAGTCGTTCAGCCTTATCTCTACGGCTGCCAGCGGCCCCCTTCCTTCCCAATCGAGCTCCTCGTCATCCGCTTCCTCAATTGGTAGCTCCATTCAACAAGTTGGAACGGGAAAAAAACTTGTGCAGACAAGAGCTCGACTAGCAGAGCTAACATCTAATACCGATGAACACCCCGACAGAGCCTGGGAGGATCTTCCTATTCGACTGGCCGCAGAAAATCTGGCACAAACAATTGAATCGACCATGGATTTGATATCAAAGTGGAAAAAATCATCTAGCGACACCTTTAGCTTCGATTTATCGCTCGTGTGTCAGTCCCGCAAAAAGTTCGTTGCTCCCAAGGTCGAAACCTACCCGATTACGCTAGAAAGGTCGGACGACACCTTCCAATGGCGCGTTAAGGATCACGAGCTCGAGGCCATAATAGGGCTGCGGGCATGGTCTCTATTGAAGGCCAACCCCAACTGGAACCAGAAGGGTCTCGACCGTCTTGTGGGACTGAGTGAGTCCGAGGCCAGAGCAGAGGAGACGGATTTATACTTTCAAAAGTGGATATACCGCCATACGCAAGCACAAATGGTTTCATCCAAAACGATCTCCTTTCCTGAGCAGATGTTCGGCTTTTCGCCGGACGAAAGTTCGAATGATAAGGAAATCCTTGTTGTTAAAACAGACAATGATTTAGAGACCATGGTCGCCCAGGACATTTACATACAATTTCTCAGCAGCGCGTTGGAAGATTTGCAAGAGCTCGGGGGCGATGTTAAATTGCTTTCTGGGTCACAGAGCGGGTATCTTGCTTACAGCAGCCGCCTTGATGAGCTTGTCTCCTGCTTCGAAACTGGTGGGATGGGTTCAAGAGAAGACGCGTTGCTATGCGTGGTACCTGTTCTGAAACATCAAGGTCTTTTACCTCAGCTGGTTGGGTACTCGGGAATCATAAGAGAGCGTATATATGAGCTTATGGCGAACGAAAACTGGACCGAAGCCTTTGCAACTCTGCGATGGGTCTGTGAGCGATGTGAAGGGGCTGAATTCGAATATTCTCTATTCGAATTAGGCGATCTTTGCCGACGGGCAATGATTCATACCGAAGCCAGTGTCCAGTCCGAAGGGTTCAAGCATGCATTCCTCGTTATACAAGACGACCCGAGAACGAATCTCCTGAAGAATTCAAAAATCTCTCGTCGTGAAGGTTGGATGTCTAACAGACCTGAGGATTGGAGAACGTTCTCTTCGCAATTAGGATGGGTTGTATGGCATATCGCCAGAAACCACTGCGACAAGCGTTCTATTCAGGGAGACCTAGAATCACTTGGTATCAATGAGCAGTCTATACCATCAGGCAAAGTCAACAACAGCGTCGACCAGGGAGCACGAGGACAGCAGATCGCCCTACTATGGTTGACTGACAGCGACGAGAAACTATCCCATCGGGAGCTTGAAAAATTGTACAATGGAGAGCTTCCAGGGTCAGATGAAATGCTGGCATTCGACTGGGCATGCCAAAATGATCACTATGCTCTGATAAACTGGCTTCTTGCAAGATGGCTCCAATTTGAGAAGCGGTACCCCGGCTTCATCTACCATTTTCTATTGTGGGCTGCTGAGAGGCGGTATCGGGTAGCGATCACTTCACTCCGTCGCCATGGAGTAAGCCTTGATAAGCAGGCCTACCAAGATGGTGCAACTGCTCTCATCAACAGGGTTGCGGTTGCTGATCTCCCAGCAGTTTGCGAACTGCTCGAGACAGGGGCGGATGTCAACGGCAAGGCTGCAAGGGGAGCCACGCCATTGATGACTGCCAGCTATGTAGGCGATATCGATATCATTCGCCTCCTCTTACGCAGAGGAGCCACTGTCCATGTCCATGATGAGGATGGACTTACTCCTCTGGTATGGGCCGCCGTCCAAAACCATGTGGGCGTTGCACAAACCCTCCTGGAGCACGGTGCCCATGTTAATTTGGGTACTTTGGGCGGCGACACTCCTTTGATAGCTGCTGCTGCAGACAACCACGCGGAGATGGTTAAATTCCTTCTCTCTCGAGGAGCTGATGTAGATGCGCAGACTCAAGAAGGCTGCACTGCTCTGATGCTGGCCACACGGAATGGTGGCACCGAGACCATGCGAGTCCTGTTGGATCATGGAGCCGATGTTCGTGGGCGTATTTCGGACGGACCGACGGCCCTTGACTGGGCACGGGGGATGTCCTACCTGGAGGGGATACAACTCCTCGAAGCAGCGATGGCGCGCGAATCGGGAGTATAGGCGAAGTGCCTTGTACTCCCAAAGAGTACGGAGTACTACGGATAGAATCAACTGCCAAGCGGATGAAGACCGGCGCCAAGGGACGGTGTCGAGCGAATGGAGGGCGAGAATCGGACGGGCCGCTGCTATTAATATGCTACCCCGCTCCCCTCCTGTCGATTGGCCGCGGCGTTGCTGCAGCTGCTATCACAGATTCACAGTCTAAGGCTCTCTAAGCGCCGACGTCCCTCTCGTCATGCAATCAGATTGCGACGTCCTGCTGCCCCCTCGGCGCCTACTCGTCCTACTGCATATGGTCTCCGACTACTATCGCCATGCGCCTCGCATGATGGATTTTTCTTTTCTCTTTCCCCTTCCCCGCTGTATTGGGATGAAGTGAGCTATTAAGATCGAACACATATATATAGATCATTTGGAAGCATTTGGGTCATATTCTCAACTCATTCTTTTTCTCTCCTCGACTATAGAATATAATTACAAATACAGACATCTTCTCCCTGAAGTGAGAGCCCTGTTGACTTGGTTGGCTCACCGAAAAGCCCAGACACAGGCATACATAGCTAGCCCTAAGCAATGGCTTCAGTTTTCCCTCCCCCCCCCAACCAGGAAACTTCGTTCCCTCGTGAGTCCCTTACGCTCCTAAAATACGCTCTGATTGATTGTCACTAACACAGCTTTGTCAAACTAGCTCCCGTGCACCCTGCAAGTACTGCACCACCTGCTCCCCCTGCAAACGCTTTGCCACACAGTATAGCTTTCCCTGCTCCTCAAAGCTCTCCTGCATTTCCACCACCAAACTTCAGCTACCCCCCTCCTCCGAAGCAGCAGCCTGCCAGCCCACCCCCACCTGATCCCAATAATGCAGCATACAATATCAATTCTGGGATTGACAATCCCTATGCCCGGCCGACTTCTGTATCCCCGCCTCCCCAATCCCCTCCTCCCGCCGTGCAACAACCACAAAGAGCATCTACAATGCCCGTGCAGTATAGTCTAGTCCAACATAGCCCAGTCCAAAGCGTGTCTAGTGCGGACGAGGTGGGCACGTTCAATGGCGGTAGCTACCGAATCAGCCACAGAGACACAAACTCTGTTCTCACCTTGCAATTGGCAAGGGGATGCCCCATTGAGGCCAAGCCTGGTGAGCCCAGCCCCTTCTCCCACCATTTGATGTTCGAGAAGCAATCAATTGACTTGGATCACTAGGCGCGATGATCGCCATGTCCCATGAAGTTCAACTGATGGGAAGCGTCAAGTTCGGATGGAAGAAATTGCTCGCCGGAGAAATGACCCTGTCCACATACACTGGGCCTGGTGAAGTTCTTCTTGCCCCCTCGACACTAGGTGATATAATCGTGCTGCGCCTGTCGGGTTCTGATTCTTGGAAAGTCGGCAAAGACGGTTTCCTCGCCGCGACCAGCGGCATAGTTAAAGACTTTCAAGCCCAGCGCATTAGCAAGGCTGTCTTCTCTGGCGAAGGCTTATTCGTCTACAAGATGACTGGAATTGGCTTAGTCTGGCTTCAAAGCTTCGGTGCCATCATCAGGAAAGACGTATGATTGGTCTCTTTATAACCTCCTACAAGAAATCCCCGGCTAATCACTGTTCTGATCCAGATCCCCGATGGCGAGACCTACTTCGTCGATAATGGCCATCTGGTGACTTGGAATTGCCAGTACAAGATCGAGCGAGTCGCATCTGGCGGAATCGTCTCCGGCCTTAGTTCTGGCGAAGGTCTTGCCTGTCGATTCATAGGCCCCGGAACGGTCTACTTGCAGACGAGAAACGTAAATGCCTTTGCGGCCCATATCGGGGCTTCTACGGCTAGTGGCTGAGGTTTGGATATCTTTCACGATCTTATGAGTTTTTATTTTTCCTTCTTTCCTCCTCATCTTTGTTGTTATTTCCCCTGCCGTCTCTTTTCCCTCTTATTCTTTTGAGCCATTTGTTGGTTATATTCCCCTCAAGCTCCTGCTGATCTTGTGAGCGAAGCACATTATACTCGGCCCAGACTTGGAAATAGTCTTATATGCTTCATTGTATGTTATAGCTGTCGGTTATTCTCATACCCAGATTCAATATTTCTTCCAAACAATACTTTTTTGCGTGGAACGCAAACTAGACAATGTAGATTTTGAGAGTCTTTAACCAGGTGTGGGGGACTCATTACAACATCTACTCAAGAACACAAAAATCCAAGAATGACAACCAACAAAGTCATATACTTATCATGCCATGCTATATCTTCAATTCGTCTCTTCTTAACGTCAAGGCCAAAGTCTTTTTTTCCCCTCACCCTCGTTCCCGTCCCCGTTGCGCCCCACAACATCACACATGCTTTCATCTCCAACATAAGAACTCACATCAACCGAGCGAAAGAGGAAGAAAATCTTTGTACGAGATAAAGGGGGAGGAGGAAGGGTTGAAAAAAAAGAAAAATCGTAAACGGCCAAAGATAGCGAAAATAATATGGAATAATGACCACCGGGCTCCTTGCAATTTTCTTCCCCGAGAAACCATCCAGCCACAAGAAAACACCATTCGTCTCTCTTTTTGCGCTCTCCCTCCGTTTAACCCTGTCTCTTTCTGCGGCCGACCTGTCCACGGAAACCGGTCTTGATGGCGGCGACGGAACGACGAGATCCGCACGAGTTGCAGGTAACGAAGTACAGACGGTTCTCACCCTTGTTGAGTTCGGTGTCGGGGCTGCGGCAGGTCTTGCAGGTGACGTATTCAACTGTTTTGAGGTTAGACGTTATTCATTCTGCTCTATAAAAGAAAACGGGGACGGAGGAGAGTGGAAGGAAAACATACCGATGTACCGTCTCAGAACGTTCTCAATCTGCTTCTGCTGGAAACGACCCTTGATAACCAGACGTCGGCTACCGTCCACACTGCCACTGGTACCCAATTCGGCGAACAAGAACTGCATGACGTGGTCGTCGGAACGCTTCATACGCTTGCAGATATCGGAGATGTTGGCGAAGATGGTACGACGGTTACCTTCACGCAGACACTGGGGCGGGGGGATCTTGTAGGACTTGGCGCCGCTCGACAACAGATCGGGGTGGTGGCTCTGGATGAGGGAGAAGAATCGCGAGACCAGCAGCGAGTAGGGGATGGCTTGCGATGCGTCGTGGGCCCAGATGCCCGTTCCGGCCTCAAGGTCGCCCTCGGGCACCTCCTCCTCCTTCTCCTCGCCGGCCTTTTCGGTGGCACCGGCCTCGGCCAGCTTGGCCTCGAAATCACCGGCATCCTTCTTGGGCTTCTTCTTCTTCTTCTTCAGGGCCGTGGGGTCGAACTCGCCGTCGGCGGCGGGGCTGGCCTCATCGCCTTCTCCGCCCTCGGACTCCTTGGGCTTCTTGGACTTCTTCTTTTTCGAAAGACCCTTGAACATCTCAGTGACATCATCGACGGACTTGTCTGCCGTGGCTGGTTGAGGTGAAAGCGGGAAAAAAATTAGCAATTGTTGGACAACGGATAGATTCGGGCAGTGGTGAGATCGGTGAGGGACACTCCTCCGGGCGATGGTGGGTGATAACGAAAGAATCTAAAGAACATCATGAAAACCTACCGTCATTCTCTGTAGTAGGCTTCTCGACCCGAGGGGCCTCTGTGACTTCACCGTTGGTATCCATGATGACTGCGCCTTCGCTGAATGCGACGGACTTGCGTTGCTTCGGTTCAACCTGGCCCCGCCAGAGAAATAGGTTAGCGGTGGAGGATTTAAAAAAAGAAGTGGGAGAACAAAAGATCAAGGCCCAAAGAACGGTCCAAGAGTCAAATGCCACGGTAAACTGGGGAAGCAGCAGCGTACAACTCTCACAGCGCGGGGGAAAAGGAGATAAAGCACAGGAAGTTTGGGCGGAAAGGTAACTTAAAGGTATGGGAAGTGAAATGTTGAAGAAAATGTGGGAGGGCAAATCGGTAAAGGGAAAACAGAGCGTTTGTGACGTACAGTCTCCGCCATATTGGCAGTTTCTCGCAGGCAAGCAGGGGTAGAAACACGCCACAAAATTGGATTGTAGCGACTTCGGCTGGTCGTGTCGATGGAGCGTCTGGCGTTGACAAGGAGCGATGCTTTTTGCTTGTCCGCAGCGAGCCAGACTCGCAATTCAGAGGCTGCGATGGCGACCTGTTATCGGGCACGTGACCCCCTCTGACTCAAGGTGCGCCGTATCGATACCGTATGGCCGTACGGTCCGTATGGTGGTCGCCTCAGGCTCCAGCGGGACGGACACGTGACAGGGGCCGTCACCGGGTCTCGTCCAGTGACTGATTACATCAGACGATTCCCGTCCTCCTTCGCCATACTCGACTCGTTTCCATCCCGAATCCCGTCGTTGTTCCAGGCGGTAGGCAGGCCACTGCTTGAATCCTTGTTGCATATCTGCTTCTCCTCTTCCGCAACATCCTCCTCCCGATACAAACCACAACCGAAACCAGACCGGACCAGACCGGCCCAGACCAGCATCCACCATGTCCTTCCCATCCCCCTCCGCCTCCAACCCGTCCCTCACCACCTCCGCCTACATGGTCTCCTCCCGCGACAACTACTCCGACGAAGATGTCGCCTCTCTCCCATCCGAATCCACCTCCGCCTCCGACCTAGACACCCTCTCAGACTACTCCGACGCCGAAGAGGAATGGCGCGAAAGCATTGAGCAATTGGAGCTCCTCCTGACCATGGTCCTGGTTCCGTTCGTGGGGAAATACTTTGGGAGGAAGTGTGCTTATTGGGGTACGCATCTCTCTTTCTCTTCTTTTTACTTGTCCCGAGAACAAAATTCGAGAGTTCTCTATAAAGGTTATACCATAGACCGATTTACTGACTCTACACTTCCAGGCTGGACCAGATTCATGGAATGGAAATATCCCGTCGAAGTGGTGATGAAGAACCCATCGGCGTATAAGGGAACGGGAGTTGTTGCATCGCTATGAGTTGGATACCGTGCATCAAATACCACAGACTCTGCGCCATTTTCGGAGACAGTGAGAGGTTAATATCTTCGTCATTCCTTCCAAGTTTCGTTTGTGCATGAGCCATTCCCGTTCCTGTGATACATACATAATGATACCCACCCCCGCCTTCTCCTTCGGAGAACGATGATAAACCTCCTTGTCTCTCGTGGTTGTTCACTCTCTAGCCTCTGGTTTCGCTGCTAGATAGCGGTTGTCTACTTTCTACAGTGATCTTTAACTGATCGTGAGCAAGAGGCCTCCTGGCCTTATCTTGGATACACCGTGGAAGATTATCAGGGGACGAAGGCATGCTTACAGTTGGGCCAAATTTGCGTCAAGGCCATTACAGAACCTCGTTGAACCAGCAAATCCCTAGGTAGAGGGCTTGAAAAAGGGCTGGTCAAATTGATATCTTTTTAGCAATAGAGCGTGCTATGGGACACAATCATATCTAATCCAACATTATTGTATAGAATCAAGATTAAATATAAGAAAGCTGACACGGACTTCAAACTTCAATCACTATCTCTATGACATGATCTTGAAAGAAACAAAGAACCTGCAATCATATTATCCATTGGCTCAGATTACCAAGACTCGAAATAGTGGCATGTGCTCGCGAACCCTGACCCGCAACCCAGAACATCATACTCTGACACCAGCATAAACCCATGACTGCCCTCAGCATGGATGTCCTCTCGCAGCGCGCCTCTTCGAGACCATCTTGGCGCAATGAATCGCGGGCTATTCTCGCGCTCTGCCGATGTCTCCTCCCCACGGGACTGAATCCTCATTCTCGACCACAACCCAGAAGAGACAGAAGACGACCGGACCTGGCGGACTCGTTCGTCCAAATTGACCAAACCGGTCCATGGGACGAGACCGATGCCGTGGTTCTGCAAGTGAAGCTGTCAGCAATCGATCAATCAATCTTCTGTCTGCGGAGTAGGGGGATCCGATATGTCGGCCTTCTTAGCTGGTACTACCGAGAATGTCTTGATGGCAGCTGGAATCACAAAATTGATCATCCAGGGCAAGTAGAAGAATTTGAAATATTCGAGTATCGCGTTCATCGTGCGAAGGGCCTGGTATATGCCCGCGACGTTACCCGGTAACACCTCGAATTCAGCAATGTTTTCAATGCACTAGAAGGGTTGCAAACTTAGCATGAGAGCGATACAATATCGGAAGGGCTGTGAGGAGGGGATGTATAACAGGGAGCGTACTTACCAGTTTCTCTTCGTCGTCCACGAGCATTGAATAGCCCACGGAAACCGTCCACGTGTCGTTGACGATTTTCAGCCCTATACTTGCCGGTGCGGGATGTTGGTCGTAATCCAATCGGATATACCGACATAAGCGTTTCATGTGGAGGATTGTTGCTGCGTGCCAGGCATTTATGTGCAAGGAAGCTTCAGCCCGGATGATGTCGCCCTCGCCCTCGCGGACAACAACTCCGCCGCACATGGGAGAAAAAGCGAAGAATTTGCTGTGGATAGGATTGAGTGGGAGCCGTGACTGAGTCATTTGTCTGTACAGATCAACCAGTGTCCTGTGGTGTGTGCCCTCCAGTCGGCTGATAAACGCGAAATCCGCCATTCGATCGATAGGCTTCTTGTCCACTAGGCGAGGCTTGTATAGTTCGTGGATTTTAAAGTCCTTACTGAAAGCATGATTAGTTCATCGTATGATTATCACTCTTTGAAAGCTCTCAGAGACTTACACATCGAAGGGTATGATACTGTCGTGTTGTTCGCACATCTTGTGCATGATCTTATACATGATACCCGAGCGTCTCTTGCTGTCCGGCGGAAATGCTTGATGCAGCGCCTGCGCTTGGAGATATTGCAAGATCATGTTCTCATCAGGCTGATGGGTTATCAGCTGGCCTCGGAACAGCTCGTCCCTGCTTTTCCCTTTGTGCCACTCCCCCAGTTTCTGCAGAATGACCAGGCCTGTGAGCCCTTCTACAATCGTCAATATTTCACGAGGACGGGCGAGTACTCACAAGCAGGTAATCCGGACAAATGGCACCATCTATAATCCTCATCATGACTTCTCCAAGCTCCCAAATGAGCGGAGGCCTCGCTGGTACGTACTTCAAAACGTCGGATGTGAGGATATTCAACGGTTTTGCCGTGGCCAAGCCGGTTAAGTCCGTGTGCAATGCAAGATTGGCCACGTTCACAGCCCATTGAGATGGAGCTAGATTTGGATCGTTGCATTTTTGAGCGAGGTTCTTGGTCGCTCGACTTCCTTCGCTCATTGGGGTATCACTAGTGGGTGTTGATCGTTTCGGGGGCATCTTGGATGTCGCAAGAAGGTGAATACAGGAATTTTCTTGAGAGATGTACTTGAAAATTCAAACTAAGAAACTCAATCAATTATTTCAAAGTAGCCCTGCGCACGCTTGGGGAGGAAGTAGTCTTTTATGTCACCCATCTATCCTTTATCTCCCCGGGACAAGGACCAAACAACAATAGACAGAAAGGGGGGTAGGTATGTACAAAGAACAAAGAGCACATTGTCGCCAAGAGGTACTTTGGCAGAGTTATTTTCCTAGCTTTGAAACCAACTATGATACTAGAAGATCCATTCGTTCCAAGTGGTCAGCTGTCTCAGCCATGCTGCAGGTTAGAACCAGCGGTAGTCGTGGTAAGCGTCCACTTGATCCCGATGCAACGGACCCTGGAACATGAGTCCTTTGGCCATCACATAAAAAGTGACCCACCTAGGGAGAGCAACTAGCAGCGTCGATAGCGAGCGTTAAATGGGCTGATATTACTTGTCATTGAATGTGGAAGAGAGACAAGTCCCAAAAACCGGCGGAATGGAGACTCTAGCCCTAATGTGGCAGAAACTACTGATGTTACATTAGTACTTCTTAGCTTCACCACGTCACTGTCACTATGCAGGTTTAGGACCTGACTGAGGCTACCTATCAATTACTTGATACCCACCATGCTCTTGGCTTACCACTCCGTCGGGTGAACTGACTCTCATCATATGTGCCAACGGCTTATTCCCGCAGTTGACTGTCCAGCCTAACAATGTCCATTATGGGGACCAACAATAAGGATCCAACAAAGACCACCGTTCTTTTAAGTCTTGCTATTACTGTTGAGAGCATAGCACGATATTTCGTTGTACAATAGGGAAAAACAGAAGAGGAACAAAGCCAAAACACAAGTGATCTACAAAAAAGAAAAGGGAAATCCCCTGACCCAAGGGAGCGGGTCAACACTAAGTGCATCCGTCGACGACAACGAAGACCGACATGATGCACGCCCACAAATCTAGGCAGACATGACCGGCTCGCCGGATTCTATTGCGCTAAGTTCACACTGCATATTCATCCCTGCCCGTAAGTGAGCCGGTCTTTGGTTTCTGCATCGGCCGGACGGGATTTGGTTTTAGGCAAGGATGTATATCGGTAGACTTGTTTTTTCTCTTTTCTTTTTTTCTTTTTTCTCGCTAGATAACTGCGACCATGGGACTTTTGGGGACGAACTTGGCAGAGACTCTAGTCGGGTGTCGGGGTGCACTGTTAAGATCATAGTTTCAAAAAAGCAGCAAGTCTAGGACCCTCGAGTGACCAATGCACTGGAAGTTACCACAGACTTGGGACGAACACGGACCTCGAGGAGTGGGGGTGGTCTTATGGTTGCATATGTTGGAACGCACTAAATCATGACTAGGGCACTGACTATCACATTCCTCATTTAGTCCGTCCGCGTAAACTGTAGTATAAAAAGCAATATACGGAACCGTTTCCGTGTTGGTCGTGGCGCTAAGCGCATCTAAGAGTGGGCCTTGGTACGAATGAGCGAGTCGGAAGAAACAACTGGTACCTGCCTAGGACTAGATGGCTTTGACGCATCCATTCCCTCGGGTCCAGCAGTAATTGAGGAGCTGCTGTACATCGTAAATCCCATTTGGCAATTGCCTTATATATACAGTATAGATGGCAATGGCATCTCCATCGTGTTGAGGGGGGTGTCAAACATCTAGATGTGCAGAGAATTTGAGGACTAATATGCTATGAAGTGGTGTTGGGTAAAGTGAAGGGAAATATCATAGAAAAGTACTGCAAAGCCAATCCGGGATCAGTATAACTTATTCTGTCTCCAAAACCCTTTCAACTCAAGGACCAGTTGCTCTTCGGGATTAAATGCCCCTGCAGACTGTTGGCCAGAACGTTCTTCTTGCCTTGTTGAAGGTTGCCTAATGCAGCGTCTTGTTTCCGGTGATTTACTCGCGTAGGGATATTGACCAATATCCTGAGCATATGATTCCCCATTAAATTGCTCCTGTAAGCCGATAATGGATTGGGGGAATTTTTCGAGGGATGGAGAGAAAAGCGAGCATGCCTGGTATGAATTGCCCCAAGATCGACGACAGCCTTGCTGTATCAGGCCAGTGGTCTCATTGTCCCCAATCGGAGAGCCATCTGTTAATTTCAACCCACCATTACCGGCTGTCTCATATAGAGAACCTTTGTCTGAGTCGATGATCATATCTAGAGCATGGAAGACAAGATCCTCGTGGTCATCCATCACTGGATCATTCTCCATTCCGTTCAATACCGGTCTATCATATGCCCAGTCCATTTCAGTGCCATAATTTTCACACTCATCTCCATCGTAGAATTCAGTTTGCTCGTGGCGGATCGGTTCTGCCAGCTTGGAAGGAAATGTTGATTCTTTATCGAACGTCATCAAGCCATGGCATTCTTGATTGCATTTAGGGCTCCAACATGGCCCATTCCGCTCAAGGTCCTCACACGCATAATTGTGAATCTCTTGAATGTTTGAGGGAGTAAATGTCGCATTTTCAATTCTGGACTTGACGGTCTCAATCACTTCTAACTGGTCTTCTTGGCTTTGGCTTTTCGTCTTGCTCGGCTGCTGCGGCACAGTTGCCTTCGATTCAATGGACGGAAGCCGTTCGCATTTTCGTTGCTCTTGGCTCGAGTGCCATGACTGTATTCGCTCTTCTAGTAGAAACTTCAAATCCTCTAAAGTCCAGTACTTCTTTGATGAACCCACTTTGGATGTTACCTCACTTGTCTCCCTGGCACTTAAGTCAAAATATAAGAGTCCCTTTGTATACATCTCCAAAGACTCTGCTGTACTCTCTTCTATTTGCGCATTTCCAATCAGATTTTCAATTGACGAAAAGCAAAATCGTTTTTCAATGCCATTCTCCCGCACTAAGTTGCTCGAGGTGTAATTTGTCCTTTGCCTTTCTAGGCACTCTGTATCACTCTGCTGGACCGTAGATAGTCGTTCGCGATTCGACACCGTGGATCGAGATAGAAAATTTACTTCCGAGAACACTTCAGCAACTAGAATTAGGATAAGCCTCGTGGTCAAAGTATACACAGTAGTCTCGAAGAGCTTCATACCTCGACGAGACTTCACAGGAGCCGATGCTTTCCCTTTATTAAATATGCCCATGTCCAGGGATCGACGGAGCTAATGTAGAGTCAGCGTGAGTTACCGAACGTTCAAAGTTCAAATTCATACAGTCAATCTATTTGCCGTCACATTTGAAGCGTGGAAGTAGTCATTGATTGTATGCTTTCGAATGCAATTCGCGGTCTTCTTTCTTTTCTTCGAGTCCGACGTATTTTTCGCCCGGGCACCTTTTCCCTTGTACTCGTAACGATCCTCTTTCGTCTTGTGCCGTGCCCTACGAACGTAGTCACGTCTTCCCAGCTCAATGTCAGAATACCTTCTTCGATTCGCTATGTTTGCATCGGGAATAGAAAGGTCGGCGGCAGCATCGTTTGTCCTGAACGCTACATGTCGACCATTTAAATGAGCCTTTCTGAGCTTGCATTCAACAGAAGAGTTAGAAAGTATACCTTGAGGTATTGTAGTTTGAGCAAGAACAACGTCGGGAAACGCGCCCGGCAGAGTGTTGGCGTCTCGCGGTTCTTGTATCGTCCCTGATAGCCATTCTTGAATGTGAGACCGCGTTTGTGAATCCATGTTAAAGCAGAAGACAAGTTAATGAGATTTATGGAGCTCTTGCATGATGTGTAGAGAAGGTTGACGGATGCATGTTCCAAGAGGTATGATTCATGGGCGGCGTGACAATGATTGTGACATCAGAATTGGGTAAATAAACACGGGACCATAGAAGCTTCTCCCTTCCGATTTGGGCAACTACCTCAAGGAGAGCGTACCACGTTTGAATCTATTCATAACATTCTCCATGAACCATACTTATTAGAAGCATACACTCATATCCATTACCATTGATACATTCATAAAACCCAGACGGCCTCGTTGCTTTTCGAATCACTAGACGCCCTTTAAATCGCCGTTGCGCTCCCCACCATTTTTCTCTGGAAGATCAACAAATACATAAGTAGAAAAAAACAACAAACAAAAATCTCAAGAAAGACAAGCCAGACATATCTTAACTCTTCCCGTTCAATCAGAGCCGGTTGTATTTGCAGCGAACACAGGCGCATATTCCGCAAAGTGGACAACGTAATATGAAATAGGGCAACTCGTCCAGGCAATTCTCACACTCATGAACGCCATCATGGCGGGTCCACTCCTCCTCATGGTCACAACTCTCCCGCTCCCGAAGATACTGTGCTACTCTCTGTACTTCGGCCTGGGCTGGAGGGCCACGTTGGTCTCGAGCAGCAAGAACCTCGGCTCTTCGAATCAACCTATTCTCATCCCATATTGCACAGCGACAACGACGCCATTGCGTGCCACAAACGTAGCAAAATTCGAAACGGCAACGGCACCTATAGAAGATGATTGTGTACGTCAGATGAATATAGGTTAATGCAATGGCTGTACGGGCTTACGTTATGTGGTTGCAGCCATCTTTGAGTTCAACAAGATTCCGGCATCCAGGGCAACGCCTCCATCCTTCACGTTCCGCTAGGTCTAGGACTTCTGTATCTTCCCCAGCGCATGGGCCTTGAGGGTGTTCGGGCCGCTTGCACAGGGTACAAGTCTTTTGCGCGCAGGTATTGCAAGTTCCGATGTAGAGATTCACCTGAGCCGGGAAGATATACTGCGCACATTGCGGATTGGAACAGTAGGTCCGATAGGGATCACTTCGCTCAATGGACTTCTCGTCATAGCGGTTAGCGATATCAAGCCCAACGAATTGCCGCACAGCCGACACTGGGAATACAAAGCGACAGCAACGAGGCGGGAAAAGTGAGTCGTCCACAAAGGAAGCTTGGATCAACTGTGTTGCACAAACTCGACAGTAGATGTGTCCACAGGGTGCCTTCATGAGCTCCGATGAGAAGTACACTGTCATGCAGGACGCGCATGGAAGCCTCTCGTGGTTCTCGAAGGCCTCGTTTGGCTCATGGTTTGTGGAAAGGGTACGTGCGTCCAGAAACGAGCCTTGTGCATCGACTAGAGTAGGTGGGTTTCCCAAGAGGCCAGCCATAGCAGCATTGTTGCGCATCACCAGTTGCTCCGGATGCGGGACATCGTGACCCCCGGCTCTGAGGGCGGTTACTCGGTCTGCAAGGGCTCTTCTTTCCTCTTCGACTGCAATAGTCACTGCCACACCATCGTCCTGGACCGCATTGGACATACTCTGGGCCATTTGTTGATCAGTGAACGCTGCAATGAACTGCCCGAGCTGCGCTTCCCAATCTCTAAGCGCAAGGTCGTGATCGGTTTGGGGATCTCTCGGTATTCCATTCTGTCCCAGCGCATCCTGTAAATCCCCAAATCAGCCTGTAGGATCTGAATAATGAGTTCGGCACTGGGGGCGTCCATCTCGGAGGCCATATTGCCAGAGGATGAAGACTGATGCATGTCAGGAGGAACAGAGAAAGAGATAGGCGAATTAAGAGAGAATAGATGATGAAAAGGGAGGGGATATGGGAAGAAGGTGAGATGAAATGCTTAGAGGAGGTGAAAGAGAGACAACACGACCGCAGTGGAAGGTTTGGGAGGATGCAAGCCTGAGGATTCACTTTCACAGTCCACGCAAACGAGGAAAACAAAACAATCTTCTCATGTTTGTATGTAACAGGTACACCCTCCTCCACGGGAAAGTCCGTTCCCCAATCCCCCAGAGCGGCCAAAAACAAGGCCACAATTTTTCACATCATACATTATCTCAAAGGAGAGGTGTCGATGGAGAGCGTTCCTGGTATAGCAAGACCCCTGTCAGATAGCCCTGGTATCCACTCCAGACAACTACCGGGCGACTACGCCGACACTACCTTCAGCACTCCCACCCGCTACGACTACAACCCTCCTACTCACCGTCGAAAAGAGCGAAATTCCTGCCAGGGAAACCCTCGCCCGCAGCAGAAAGCAGCAAATGAGGGGAACCGGAGGTGCGCCATCGATGGGCTTAGTTTAGCGCCTCTCCAATCCGTCCAGCCAGTTCCATCTTGTCCTCCTGTTTTCTAGACCCCCCCGCCTCCAAGCGCCTTTCTTCACTTTTTCCTGTCCTTCCTTAGCTCCCCTCCCCTCTCCCTGCCCCCATTTGATTGATTACTCCGGCGACCTTTTTCTTTTAATTTCTCCTAATTTATAATTTCCAAATTCCTACTATTACTTGCTTTTTTCTGCTATTATCCGTGAGGCCACACACCCACAAACCCACCGTCAGTCAGGCAATCCGGGTCTCGCCTTCTCCTTCTCCCCCCCGCTTTATCTGCCGCATCCCACTTCCGTTGTCTCCTTCACTGACGAGTTGACTTCCCCTCCATCTTGCAGCTGATTTTCCTCTGGATATCCGCTGACAGGTCTAACGTTATTTCCATCTTCTGCACGTTGACTGGGTGGTTTCACTTGAAATGTAGGTGACAGAGAGCCATCTGGCCGCAGAATCCGTGTCAAGCAGTCTCATTCTGCAGTGAGGGGGGGGGGGGGGGGGGGGGGGGGGGGGG